>JAOEHY010034860.1:21826-52483 GCA_025447955.1 Psilopsiagon aurifrons | reverse complement strand
GGACACCAGAACTGCACACAATACTCCAAGTGAGGTCTCACAAGAGCAGAGTACAGGGGCAGGATCACCTCCTTTGATCTGCTGGTCACGCTTCTCTTGATGCAGCACAGGATACGGTGTGCTTTCTGGGCTGTAAGTGCACCCAGTAGACTATGCCAATACTGAGTTCAGCTAATGAAAGACATGGAACACTCCAACATGAAGACACAGGTACTGAATTGATGACTGATTCTTCCTTCCACTGCTCAGAGGAAGAGAAGAACCCAGCTCAGAACACGCCAAAATGAGCAAGCTTGTTAGATGGACCAGAGTCATTCAGCTCTGACACTGCTGAGCTGGCACTGGTCCCAGACAGAATTACTGCAGAGGCACTTAACTCATGAGCTTCTTTTTATAGCCAGAAAAAACCATGACATGGTTTAACTGAGTTAATTAAGCCTATAGAGTCAGTTAGTGGCAAAGCTGGAATTAACGTCCAAGAGAGCTGCTTCCCAGTGGACTCCGCTATAAAAAATTGCAGACAGGAGGTTACACTGCAAGATTAACAGAGTCATTTGGGATGTGGATATGAAATACACAGGAGGCAGAAAAAACCCTGCAGAGCATCTGGAACCTATTTAATTGTTTTTCTAGATAAATAACCTGCCAATGATGATGGCGGTGAAAGGAGAAACCTTCACCTTCTGAAGACGCTGGAGTTGAGCAAATCATTCCTATGGGGTGCTGCTCAGCTGAGAAGCAATTAGACTATGAATAAAGACTTAAGCAAGGTCAAGGTAAAGAACATGGCAATGCTCATGAGGTTTCAGCACACAGACATCATATACAAGGACATTGTGCTCTGGGAAAAGAGAAGTGATAGTTGCTATCCCATTAGTAGTTCGCTGAGTCACCTAGCCCTGCTTTCTCGCCTCTTTATTTGTTTTCCCTGCAGCGTTATCAGCAGGCTGGGTCCTCATTGTTTTGCAAACAGTTCTTCACCACTGAGTGGTCTCCCACATTGTTATGAAAATTACTTTGGATAGTTTTAAATTCAATGTTAAAGGCTTATCTTTCATTCTAAAAGCATGTTTTTCCCAATATGGGTAGAAATTTTGCTTCTCTGGGGTAATCTAGCACATATGTTTGACAGTTAAGTGCATTGAAATAACATTTATTCCAGTCACGACATGCTCAGCTGCAGTAAATTTCTACCATTATTTAACAGGACAGTGAGCAAAAAAAAATGTTTCAAGTCAAGTTAATTTGCAATGAAGAGCTGTCTCATTGTAAAAGCAAATTAGTTTGATCCTCTGCATTGCTAGTTCTCACAGATAATGTATTAAATGGAGAGAATAAGATCCCTGTGATTACAAAACCCAAAAAAGCAAATCGATGCAAAACTGCTCTTGACCACTGACAGAACCTTGATCACCACCTCTCACTGTATTTTCTTCAACGATGCATATCAAAAAACCATCATTAGGGAACTTGCTTTGCTTTTACCCAAGTCTATTAACAATGTACTGAAGGAGTCCCAACTCACTGGGTGCACAGGAACACAGGCTGCCCACAGCTTTCTTCCATCTGCACCCCTGCTCCCGGATGGCTCTGTGCAATGTAGTGTATGGTGCAGTGTGTTGGGTAGCTTGCAGCAGCTGGATCTCTCTCTGGCCTCAGTATGAGATTGAGGAAGAAGACTTGCAGCTTCACTGTTGTCTTGCTTACTTCCACACCGACCTGAAAACTCGTGTGACTGTACTGAAAAAGGTGCTGTCATACCTTCCATCATTTTGTTGGTGTGGACTCAAAATATGTGACTCAAGAGGACATAGGAGTTTGGGTATTGATGACTTTGTAAGATACTCTTTTTCAAGAGGAAGTGTGAGAGATTGCAATTCTTTTTTCATGCCCACTGATAATAATTTCAATGTTTCTGTAGAAATAAATATTTTACAACTGTGAATAATTCATAGGCACTTTCCAGGGAAGTTAATTCAAGACCTTACAATAAAAATCATTGCAGCAAAGTGTCCGTGCCAGGATAGCTCAGTACTGTGCAATATTTATCTGACCATCAGAGGGAGTCAGGACTCTAATTTAGATTAATGGAATGTTCAGATTTCTGAACGTTTCATAAATGGCTTCTTGACTTAAGGGCTTTTTTGCTTTTTCTTTCTTATGTATCTCTTTTTTCACCATTAAGTTAAAAGAACAAAAACACTATCAGCATTGGCTATTTACTACCACTCAAGGCGTCAACATGCCTGTTTCATAATGAATAAAACTGTCTCAGGTACTGGAAGTGTCACTCTCAGTAGATGCCTTTTGTGTTTCCAGCTCACTGGAGCTTTCTATCAGTGGCTTCTTGGCACGCCACAGCATGTCTAATCTTGTCTCTGTCTCCATTCATTGTCGTTGGAACAGGTGGAAGATATCACAGCTGTGCATGAAGCTGCAGTGTTACAGCTGGAAAATAACCACATAGTTGCCATCACAGTGCTGCAGGATGAGAATGACTGCAAAATCCAAGGTAAGACAAAGACAACTCCATGGCTACAGAGCTATTCCAGAGTGGGGATTAACACTGTAGTGAGAACATGTAAGCCTGGATTTTCTTCCTCCAGAACAGTGGATACAGAAAATTTGTGTGGGTCTAGTGCTTTCATGTGGGGGGGACCACCACATTTGTGCTAGATGTTAGGGAGAGATGTGCAATGTGTACAGCATCTGACTTGGACCTGAGACTATTTTAGGGATCATTGGGCCAAAGACAAGGCTTTCTCCATGGGTCACTGGACACAGAGATGAAATTCCATGTAACTTCACACAGAGACTTCTCTCAAGAGCCGAATCCTTGGGAAGCCAGAGCTCGCTGGTGCTTTGGAAGCTAGAGGCCACTGAACGTCATTGAACTTAGGTGCTTAAATGCCTACACTGCTTCTAAGAACAATGTTCACAATTTTCAGTAGCAAAGGATCTGGCCATGCTGAGCGCTGGTGAAAATCAGCACCTCAGCATAGCTATAAAGAATTTTGTGTTATGGGTTTTCCATGGGATTTGATGCTGCTGACAGAGCTGTGTCCTCCCTAACAGTTCAGTATCTAAATATATGTCTTTGTGCACGCCTTAGCTGATATGTAACAGTATCTTACTCAATCTTCTTTCTCCTTTTTGATCTTTTTACATATAAACATGAGAATCTAATTTTTAAATAGCTCTAAGTAGGTTTTCCCACAACTTTCCCCAAACAGACCCATATTGCTTAGATTAGAGACACAGTCCAGAGCATAACATGAGCTGGGAAGAGTCTATCCCCCTCTCCTCTAGGCAGAGATGGTATCTAACATACTATTTTTAAATTAACATATACAATTTTGAAAATAAATAAATAAAAAGAAAGCTGTTCTTTGCTTAAGGATGTTCTTATCTGTCTATTTCTGTCAGTGTTTTCTGGGGATAAAATTTGGCTGTGATTGTTTGTGCTCCCCATTCTAGGTGCGGGTATGAAATGCCCTCCTGTGCATAGAAAAGGCATTGCAGCAGCTGCGGTCTAGTGCGCTGTACAGGGCACCAGAGCAGCAGTACTATTACTGCTGTTATTGTGGCTAGTGAGCAAAGGTCAGAGGGGAGAACCCCATGGGATTGAGGGTAAAGACACAGAAAAATTGAGTGCCTATATACTAAAAATGTAGGTTTAAAAAGAAAGAACTGTACTGAATAACAGTTTCATGCCATTGGTGTAGAAATTGCATTTTATTCTACTTTGTTTATTAAACTTTTGGTTATTATTAAGTCCAGAGTGAGTTGTTCTAGTAACAAAACCCTTAATTATGTAACATAAATAGGGGGATTATTTGTCTTTGGGCTCTGTCAGTCTCACTAATGGAATAAACCTCACAGGTTATCTGACACAGCTCATGGAAAAGCACAATCATTTACGTTTTTGCATCTCAGTCGCTGACACCCCTCTCTATCTTCCCAAATAAATTTCAACCCCAGCTTTTAAATATATGTAATTTAAGAATCTTTGAGGATCTTTGATTCGCTCTGAATGGTAAATGACCCATTGTCAGACTGACCCCGTTCAGATCAGAGCTCCCAGGAGCCAGGAATTCTGAGCAGTTCTGAAAAATCAGAATATGGTCATGTAGAAATAGAGAATCCATTGAAGGATCAGGAAATTCTGATCACAAAACCAATTTACCTAAGGCTTCAGAGTATTTTACTACCAGTTTCCTACTCAATATCCATGCTCTAATACTGCACCGTGATTTGCACTTGGCTCACAATGTCTGTGCTCCCAGAGCTGGACTTTACTTATCAATGTCATGTCTGTGTTTCTTCCACAGAACTCAGTATTGCTCACAAACTCGAAAAGGCACAGCTGGAGGAGAACTTTGAAAAGCTGCGGCTCTCACTCCAGGTTAGCTGCTTTGTTCTTCCCACCCCTGCAGTGATGCTGTGGAGCAGCCAACAGGGCAACTCCAGCCCCACTGCTGGCTGCCAGCACACCAGGCTGTTGCTTCTTACCAGCTACAGCTCCTCTTGTCCTCCGCCTGTCTAAACTGGGATATAGCAGCAAAGGTGCCCCTTCAGGTTTTCTCCTCCCCCTTGGCTGGTTCAACACAACACTACCTGAAAGAAAAGAGAGGGCAAACCTGAAGGGACAACGAGGCAGTCGGATAAAGCAAATAAATATCCTTTTGACCCTGCTTGGCCTGGCACGAGTTGTAAAGTTGAGAGCTTCCCTGCATGGTGGGGAGGGCTTCAGCACCTGAGGCGGCTGTGAGCATCACCTTGTCTATATACCTCTGGCAGGCTCAGAAACGCTGACCTTTCCCTGCCTGGCCCTGTGCCTGTGCTTTAAACTCTTTCCCTCTGGCAGAACGTGGGGAAGCTGGTCCCATGGTGCTGACACATCTTCATTCCCTCCGGAGGGCAATGCGGTCCCTGATGAGGGGTGGACCAGGCTGGCCCCACTGTACAGCCAGGCTATGGCCAGCCGGGGTCAGTCCTACATATCACAACTCCCACATCCCCCTGTTCAACACTGCCATCAGGCTGGCTTTTTCAGTCCTTGTATTTCCATGCTGTTCTCACTCTCCAGATGAAGAAACCCCAAGGAGTGGAGGGCAGAAGCGTGCCCCTGTGATTCACACTGAGTTCGGTAGTCTTGTCTGAACAAGTAAAGATGCCACAGCAAATAATGCAGGCTCTGGCTGATTTTGTAGGCAGAGATGAATTACAGCTTTTAAAACCCCTGACTAGCACATACAGTTGCACGCAGCAACTGCCACTGCCTTCCTCATCTGCTCTGACAGTTTGAGGCATGTCAGCAGTTTTGCAATAAGCACTGATGTGATGTTACAGCCAAGCAATTTCATATATGAAAGATAAGAATACCAGTTTCACAGCAACTGGGGCTTTTACAGGTGTTTTATAGAGAGAAGTAGCACAAATGCGTTTGATGGTAGGAGAAATGAGAGCTTAAAATAACATGTTGTTCCTATTTATAGTCTCAGATGAAGTGACAGTCATTTAAAGCCCACACCACTAACTCCTTGGTTTTTGCCTTGTTTTAAGGCTAGAAAGAGAAAATCAGCAGGGAGGAGATATCTACTACCTCATTCAGAATCTAGGGACTGTACAAATGATCTCCCTCGTGTGTGATGCAAATGCCAGCTCTCTTAAGGAAGGGCATGCTCCTTCTCATCCAGCCGAAAGTAATGGGGTGATTTAGCATCAAAGGCATTTCATGAACTACTGCCAGGCAGTGTCAGCCAGCCTCCGGCATTGCAGGGATTTCAGGATTCCCTGAGGCACTGGGTTATCACAAAGCCCACTCTATGTTCAAGTGGCCTTACATAAAAAAATCTACTTGCAGGGCTTTCTAAGCCTTGTCCTGCTGCCCTGGTGGTTTCACAGAGCAGATTGATTTGTATGAATGTAAGAGGGGTAGTAACATGGCTGGTGTGTTCATCGGTGTGTCTCTCCTCCAGGACCAGATAGACACCCTCACCTTCCAGAACCAATCTCTTAAGGCCAAAGCAGACCGATTTGAAGAAGCTCTGAAGAAAAACACGGAGGAACAACTGAAGGTAGATGGCCACCATAACTATACAGTCATCAAGTTAGGCGTTTCTAATTATGACTCACATGACACGGCTCAGCGGATAGCAATGGGTTACTTATCCCATGCACAGATCCTGGACAAGACCCCAAATCCCAAGCTCTGTGGAGCAGTCAGAAACTTTAGCCTAGGTTCATAATTTTCTGATTTTACTTGGTTTAATTTATTCTTTCACCCAGCATTTTTAGCTCTGTTTCCAAAACATTTCGTTAACTCCATCTAGTATATCCTTATTGCTGCCTATCTTCTTTCCCTTCTTCCTCCCTTTCTCTTTCTCTTTTATGTCTTTGCACACTTAGGATTTTGGGGGTTTTGGTTTTCATGTGTGCCTTCTGAACCATCTTCTTTGATATCCTCTGTATTCCCTCTTGTTCTTATTTTTTTGTTCCTGGATTTGCAAGGCACACTCCTGCCACGGGAAGTATTTATTCAGTTGCTGTCTGCTGGGACAGTGCTGTTTATTCAGTGTGTAAGTAAACACTGCAATTAATCTGATATGAAATAACCCTGAAAGAACCCTTGGGGCATTTCAGCGTGCACACAGCCCAACCCCATGGGCAGCTGTATCAAGATAACAGAAGGGAAAAAATGAAAATAGTGGTGTGAGGAAGAGGCTCAATAACTCCTTAGGAAAGGAGAAAAGATGTCTGAACCAGGCTTGGCCATGGGAAACAGGCAGCATTGGTTCCTTTCCACCTCCTCTGCAGTACTTAATTTACATGAAAGGACAAATTCCCCTGTGTCACAGTGATGTTAATGCCAAGCACCACCAAGCAGCTCACTGGAGTGAGTTACACAGGGAAAAATCTGGAGCAGCTTAAGTCAGAGACAATATTTCATGAGTATAATTTGTGAGTATAATTCAGAGTACATCCTTTTCCCATGGGTTTAACCCTAGTATCCCCTACATCTGAAGTTCTCCAGCAGAAAAGGAACTTTTCCCCACCAGATCTGGTCTTTGTTAATAGGCACTGCAATGCAGTGCGGCAGGCAAGACAGCACACTGGAGTTTACAACTCCAGTCTCATCGTCTAGTTTCCTCAGTTTCATGCTTGTACTTTTCCCAAGTCAAAATCCCTGCACAGGCATAAAACACAGTTGTCAAGACCTGCTGTGTTCCCAAGCTAGGAATAGGAATCAGGTTTCTGAACAACTTGGCATCCCATCCTTCTAGCCAAGAGGGTGGTCAAAAGAAAGGTACCCTTGGTTATCCAAAGCGATGGTCTAGGAGAGAATATCAGGATTCTGATGGGCTGCAGGGGGCCAGATCTAGGTGATTTTCACATCACTGAGATTCCTAAGCCACTGGGTGCATTGAAGAAACTTTATCTTATGAAGACGTGTTTGTGGCTGAGAGATATCCAAACAGCTGGTATATTTCCTAGATTGTACGAGCTCCGTACCTGCATTTAGAGAAAGATCTGAAGAGTTTGAAACATGTTCTGGAAATGAAGAACCATCAGATTCACCAACAGGAAAAGATGATCATGGACCTAGAAAAACAGGTGAGTTGTCATTTTTCTTCTGGAGGAGACATCAGAGAGACTATAAAGTAGAAGATAGTTTACAGAAGATGAACTTAAAAGGGGTGAGGAAACACATGAGGCTGGGGCAAGACACAGTCAAAAGGGTTCATAAATGGCTCTATATTGTGTGGTTCCACTGTCAGACTACATAGCTATACCATGTCTCAGGTTTTCATTCAGAAGTTGACTTTTTCCCATCCATTCATCCACCAATGACACTCTGGATTTCCTCCACACATACATTGATCTGTATTGCTTTTTCATGCAACACTTCCTCAGCCTGTTACATTAGCCAGCGAGGCAAGTGATGTAGGAGGAATGCAAGAAGTAGAACTTTGTGGTAGTCCAGGGCTTCATTTTGTACACCAGCCTGCATCACAGGAGCCAGGTAACCATTTAGGACTGGAAAGGGCAAGTAGAGGAAGATTGAGCCATGTGTGTCTTGCTGCTGCTTGCGTTTAAGGAGCTCCAAGCCACGAGTATGAATTAGCAATATTCAGCAAGGTTTATGCAAGGAAAGGTCTCTCCATCCCTAAAGTAATGCTTTTTTGCAGTCTACACTGTTTTCTCACCCATTGCTTGTGGTGGTCCCTAAAGAATAACTCCCCAGTTCACCATCAATTACCATTTACGCTGGAGAGCAGATTCATTTTGTAAGGCGTAACCTACAGTGACAGTAAGCGTACAGTGTGGTGGCAGGATGAGGTAACGCCTCAGCTGGGGAGCCAGGGCAGCTGGTTCAGCACAGCGTTCAGCAAGATTTGTTTCCATTTGCAGGGAAATTTGAGAACTCTGATGGTTATTTTGCTGAACAAATGCTTGAGTAAGTGACTGTGTAGAAAAATGCCTCTTTACAACTGAGGCTTGTTAACTGTGCTCCTTCCAACACACTGCCCCTAGAGCTAAGCCAGCATCTGGAAGCACGCTCTGCAGTGTTCTACTGAAAAAACCCCCACAAACCAGACAACAGCCTACATAATTCCTGGTCATTGAGCTGCTTTTGCTAATTAACTGCATACAAGACACAGTCCTGCTCCTGCCATTTGTAACACTGGGGCTACTGTGGTACAAAGGCTTTCTGTAAAAAGATAGAATCACAAATTGGTTTGGGTTGGCAAGGACCTTCAGATCATCCATTTCCAACCCCCCTGCCAAGGGCAGGGATGCCTCACTCTAGACCATGTCATCCAAGGCTCTGTCCAACCTGGCCTTGAACACTGCCAGGGATGGAGCATTCATAACTGACTTGGGCAGCCTGTTTCAGTGCCTCACCACCCTTACAGTAAAGAACTTCTTCCTTACATCTAACCTGAACTTCCCCTGTTTAAGTTTGAGCCCCTTACCCCTTGTCCTATCACTACAGTTCCTGATAAAGAGTCCCTCTCTGGCATACTTGTAGGCCCCCTTCAGACACGGGAAGGCTGCTACGAGGTCTGTGAGGCTGCTATGAGATCTACCTTTGTAAATGACAAAACATATAGGGCATCTCCAGATGCTGTGAAAGATGGGATGCGTTGTAAGGGCGCAGGAGGGCATTTCAAATACGAGGTCAGGCTTGGCTTCTTGTCTGCAGAAGGGGAGGCTGGAAATGAAGGTGGCAGGAGAGGCATAGTATAGGCTGAGGCTTACAGGGGAGAGGGTAGGAGATGCACATGTCTTCTTTCACGCTTCATGCTGGCATAGCTACTACTTTTTAAAACTATGGAGGGAGCAAAAATAGCTCTCAGAGCATTTCAAAATGGGGCCAGGATATTTGCTCTGCTTTAACAAAACATATTAGGATAGGACAGAATATGTGAGAATCAGGAGTATCCTTTATGGTAACCTACATAGGCTGGAAACCACTGCATAAAACCGATGCCTCTGACATAGAGTGTGAGTTATTGCTAACTCCATTGCAGAATATTTCGGTTCTTTATGAAAGGTTGTGAAATTCAATAACGGAGCTCACACAGATGTAAGGATACCCTGTGCTATCTTGTTTTCTTGCGAAAATATCAAATTCAGCGGAATTCAAACCGCTAGAAAATGAAGAGCTAAGGTGATAAAGTATGTCAAATTCAAAACTTGGGGAACACAAGGTATCTGAGGCTGTGGTACCTGCCTATAAACATCTTACTGACATCTTAATACACTGCTATTGACATCCTCAAACTCTGTCCTTGAAATGTCCCAAGTAAAAGCTGCCTACTCTTGGGATAGGATTCATTTCACTTACTTGTAGCTTAAAGTTAAATGTCTAGGTTAAGCCTGTCATTAAACTCAACACTGTCAGCAGTGGAGAGAAGGGTCTCCAAAGGGCAGCTCACCTCACGTGAGTGCAGCAGCACTCTAAGGCTGCTGCTGGGTGTAATCTGCGCTGGTAGGTAACTCTGTCCTCCCCAGAACTAGGGAATCGTAATCCTAGAGGCTGGATGCCAGACATTAATGTCTGATGAGGTTACTTGAGCTGGATGATGCACATCATACCGCTGTGCACTCCTTCTTTGTCACTAGATGACCATTTGCACCACAGTGCCATTTCCAATCCCATGATCCCCAAGTGCCACCACCTCCCTGTCCAACTACAACAGCTGGTAATGCTGGCTCCCGAGGGATAAAAATTGTAGGGGAACCACTGAGGAAGAGGTTTTATTTGTGCTGGACAAGACTAAGACCTTCCTCTTCCTCAGTTAGCAGTAAGAGCTAGTTCAGCTCTGCCCCTGCTCAATGCTCTGCCAATGACCCCACTTACTTCACCAGCGTGATGTGGTGTGAGTCAGACCTGTAAGTCCCAGCTGCAGTTAAGATGACCACCTCCATCTATTGTCAAATTAAGAATTAGCTTTAGGGACCAATAATGATAAAGAACAGATTCTCTCAGATTAGGTGCTGGGCTTTCTGCAGACTGAACAAACCTCCTTTCGTTGCAGGCAGAAAAAAATCTAAAACTGGAAGAAAGAATCACCATGCTGCAACAGCAGAATGAAGAACTCAGAGCCAGGATTGAGCAAAATACTGTCATAACAAGGTTTGGGCTGATATTTGCAATCTGTCTGAGCTTGGAAGGAGACTCCAGATTTTAGCTGCCCAAGGCTGACACTTATTTCCTAAGGGAAAAAAACTTAATTCTTCCTGAGAGTGCATCGGTATCCTGTTCTGCTTATTTTATCAAATCTCTTTGATATTGGGGTTTGCTTACTTTAACCTAAGGAAGGCCACGTCTGTGTACTCCCATGATTTTTATGCTGAAAGAAAAGTTGCCAGTGGCTTCTAATCTCAGCGTCAGTGCCGAGACCAGCTAGTGGGTAATGAGGATGGGAAACAGGACAGTTTCAGAAGAGACATCCTAATGGTGCCACTGTCAGCCCGGCCAGGTTATCCTTTGGCGGGTTTTATCATCTGCACTGTTCGCACCCTTGTCACAACTTGTCCTTGTGTTAGGTGGTATAGAAAGAGAAGAGTAGGACAGTCCTTGTCCTGGACAGATTACTGCCTACTGTAAGGCAAGAGACCACAGTTAGAGCCAGGATGAAGGGGAACCAGAGGGAGACGCTGGAACTGAGCTTGTCCTAGCACATAAGCCGCGTAGCTATCATTGTTGCCAGAAATCATGCTATTGGCCTCAAATCCAATTTAATTTTTAGCTGACTTTTTAAAGTCTCAGCATCTCATCTCTGATTCACTTCTAGGCTTTTTTCTTTCTAGTGTCTCCTTTATTAATGATTCGGCCTTTAAAAGTTGTCTCACATGTAGATATTTAAAAAAGGCATCACTGCTAGAACATTCAGATTGGGTGAGGATGTTTCCTCTCACCTGATTTAAATGCCTGTAACACATGTGTCACTGTCTGAGGTGGGTTTCTGCAGTTTTGCTGTACCTGGGGAGGGAAAACAGGGATTTAAATGTCTGGTTCCCCAGATCAGTTCGATGATTTGGGCTGAGTGAGTTGTGGTCTAGAAGTGGCAGTTTCTCTTCATGCCTGTGATAGCAGCCAGGGTGTCTGGATCAGTGCTTGGCATCTCTGCATTGCAGCTGCCTGTCTCTGGCTGGGTGAATAGCACCCTCCATGGCCAGCGCCGGGCTGCAGTACTTTGCTTCTTGCCTCTATGTAGATATTGGTTTCAAAGAATATCTTCTGGGAGAAGTTCTTGAGGTTGGCCTGGAAAGTCAATTCAGAGGACAGTGATTTTCCACAGTTAACAGTCTGGGTACAGCTCTGGGGAACAGCAACAGGGACAGTGTTAGCCAGGGCTTTAAAGCCAGAGATATTAAAACATGTGTTTTCCTGGCAGCAGCGGCCACCGTGACTGCTCATTTCTGTTGTACTGGCACTGCCTGTAGTGCAGCATGAAGAGCTCAGGGAGCTGCCCTTGCTGTGGAGCAGTGCAGATTAGAGCAATTTCTGCTGATCTGCAGTTTGGGCGCCCGTGTGGCTGCGGCAGCCCAGCAGCACTGAGAGGAGGGATGGGAGCAGAGTAAAGCCAATGTCTGCAGCACAGACAGAAGTGGGGCCCAGAGGAATGAGGGGGGTTGAGGGAAGCACCACTCATTGATTTCCAATCATAGCTCATGGCAGGTACATAGGAGGGGAGAAGTACCTTGTATATAGATCATGCAACAGCTCTGGGCACAGGAGCTCGATAGAGTCCCTGCGGGGATCTCCCCAAGCACTTGAAGAATTCCTCTGATTTCCTAGCATATCAGATTCTCCCTCCAAATCAACTGAATTTTTTTGTTGTTTGGGCTGGGGATGTTTGAAGAATGGAGATTTCCAGCACTTGAGATATGAAGATGATCAAGACGGTGTCTGGTCTCTGTCGGCATAACCCAGACACCTACTGACCTCTGGGCTTTTTGGGAGAGGCTTTAATGTGAGTTGAGCACGCAACTCAAGCACTTCCCCTGCATCCCTATCATGTTGTTGTGCCCTCTGTGGTTTTATAGCTGTGATTTGTTATACCTGCTTAGATTTTTGTGAGGCTGGGAGAGAAACACATCTAATCATAAGCCTGCAGTGCTGAGGATGAAGGTTTCCCTAGATGGATTAGTTCTAAAATTGGAATACATATCTCAAGATACAAACTCCCACAGTGAGAACACATTTGCTTTTACACTGACTAATGAAGAGGTGCTGAATGGACACCTGTATGTAAGCAGCGATGCTTCATCTGCTCATGTCCCTCCCCATGGTGCAGCAGCAAGCGATGCTTCATCTGCTCATGTCCCTCCCCATGGTGCAGCAGCAGCAGACTCGGGTTGGTTGAACTGGAGGCAGAGACTTTGCTGGAGGATGCCAGCGCTGCTGGCTGTGCAAGCTGTCTCTGGGCGGCGTGAAGCTGGCTCTGCGTGTCTCAATTCACGGCCCATCAGGTCACACAGTGTGAATTCCCAGTGCAACGTGCACAAGGCTTAAATGAGCAGCCTGACAAGCATCCTCCATCCATGTGCCAGAGCAGGTATCCCTGGGACACATGCCCAAATGCAGCATGATGTGCTCACTGGCATTTGACTGCATGGCTCTTCCCTGTTCTGATGTCTCCCTACTCAGCTGCGGACAAGGTGAATAACTTGCAGCCTGCCTCTGCCAGCAAACTGCAGTGTTCATTGGTACTGCAGAGTCTATTGTGTGAGACACTCCAGAGGACACTGACACCATGCACCCTACCAAACCTCTAGCAAGCAGGATGAAGCCCTCCACTGTAAAGAAAGCTGATACAAGCTGATGGGCTCTGGGTCGCCCTTGCATTTTGTCCAAGCAGTGCCTTTAGCTGAAGAGGGAGCTGAGCCCTTCGCTGTGCTCTGAGATCTGTGCTGGTGTGACAAGCCTGTTCCCAATACCCAGATGAGCTTTGCCAGCCAGTCACACACTAAGAGTGGCACAAAGGCAAGGAAGGCATGTGCTTTTATTTTCTCAGTGACTGTAATGATAGGGACAAGGGAAATGGCTTTAAACTTAAAGTGGGGAGATTTAGATGAGATATTAGCAAAAAATTCTTCAGTAGGAGGGCGGCAAAGACATTGGCACCCCATCCCTGTGCCAATGATGGGTGCCTATCCCCAGCAGTGTACAAAGTCATGTTGGACGAGGCTTTGAGCAACATGGTCTAGTGGAAGGTGTTCCTGCCTATAGCAGAAGTGAGCTTTAAGGTCCCTTCTAACCCAAGCCAGTCTATGATTATAAGGTTCTATGATCCTATGAAAGCTGGCTGGAAAAGGATGCAGTGGGGCTTTGTGTATAACTTATTGACAGTCTTGTTAGACACTGCAAAAGAAAAAGTAATTCCATGTGTAGCAAGAGGTTTCCTATGGAGTTATTTCTTCAGGGTGAGCTCCCATGTGGACTTTGTTGTGTCTGTTAGACCACGAGCTCATGACACAGCTGGTTCCCCAAAGGGACTGCGAATAGGATTTGCCTCTTCTACCAGGCAAGCAGCTTTCTGAAAACTGCTGCCAACTTACGTCCTTTAATCCCATCTGCTTCAGGCTATACCCAGAGAAGGAGTTGGGCAGAATTCCATGTATGCATCCAAAATGCACACCCAGCGCATGGGGGAGAGGTTAAGTGCCTCCCCGTTTTATTCCTAAGCTGCCTTTAAGTCACGTTAGGTACATGCCCAGAGCTGCCCCAGGCGGATCACATCAGGACCTGGCTCCTGCCCAAGTGTAAGAGGCTGCAGAAGGAAGGTGTTGCCACACACATTCTCTGGGATGGTGATGTTGCCAGCACATGCCCAGAACACATCTGGATCAGGTCCCACACTCTGCCTGCCCTGCCCCATGTCTTTTAAAAGCAGTCACCTGGTCAGACGAGAGCAGACTCACTGAGGCTGTGGTGCCCATAGGACATCTCCAAGCCCCAACTCCTCAGGGCTAGGGCGTTCTGGGAAAAACACCTCCCTGTCCTGGGTAGTCAGGAATAGAGGGTTCATTGGGATCAAGAAGGAAGGAGCTCATAAAGGACCCATAGCCTTGCAACCATTGACAGAGGGGAGGGAAGGCCTTGAAGCTGAGCTGCATCCTGCACCAGGACATCATCTGAAATGAGGAGCATGGAGAGTCCTTTCCTTTTGCATGTAGTAGCAGCTGGTTAAAAGAGTCAGGGATGCAGCTGCTGTCTCTCACTTCTTTGCTCTTGCTCTGCCACTCCACAGATGCTGTCTTGGTCATGCCACAGCTTTGGTGGAAGAGTTGAGAAAAAAGGGTGAGAGTCCCACAGAGTTGGGACTTTGGATTTTCATCTTTGATCAGACAGAAGAAGGCCTAAACCCCCGGACCATGGTCCTCTGGGGACTGCTCTAACTGCTCTGCTGCTCTGGAAAAAAATGGGAGCATTACAAGCATCAATGGGCTGTCTGGCTTGTGAAATGCCACAGGGTAAAGGTGTCTGAACGAGGCATTGAAGCCAGGGGAAAGCAGTATTTCAGGAGCGCACCTGCACTTTGTGCTGCTTCTTTGCTATTTACCTGCAGGCTGGGGCAGGCCATGCTGGGTTGATCTCTGAAGACGGTGGTCTTCTTGGTGCAGGAACAGAAGCCCAGGCCAAGGGGTTGCAAGTGCATGGAGCACAAGTCCCTGCTGACCCAGGGTTCCCAGGTCCATCAGGTGTGGGTTTGGCTGCATAGAGGTTTATGGGCACATTACCAGATAGAAACTGCTGTGCCAGTGAACAGGTTGTGCAAGCAGAGGCCAGAACCTCACGCTGGGCGCCTGCTTCCTCCACGTGCTGAACAAGGGGAGATAATGCCCCAGTTAGCTTCACTGCATGGCAGCTCTTGGAGCAGTAAACCCAACTCAGCCACAAGCAAATACTGATGGGAAGAGGACCTCTGACACCACTGTGCTTACCTACATCCCCAGTCTAAGTACCTGAGGCCATCTCTGAAGTCTCTCCAGCTGACAGTGCCCAAAGCTGGGTGTGAACATGGGACTGGCATGGAGTTGGTGTGTTTCGCAATCCTGGTTGCCCATTAAGGGAACAGATGGGATTCTCTTCAGCTCCCACCCTACTCACAAACACATGCTCTCCCAGGGAAGGCCAGCACTGAGGGAGGATAAGTACACGAGTGCCTTATGTCAGCCTAAATTTCTAATTACCCTCTTCACCCCCTCTGCCCATGAGTGGAGAATCCTGCTCTTGCATTTTGCTGCTTTCAAGTACATAATTAACAAAACAAATACACTAAATTTTTCTTTTAGGAATTTCCAACTTTTATTTTGTTGTTTGTATGGGAAAATGGCCATTTCTAAAGTGTCTGGAGTATGCGGTCAACGCACAAAGCCCTTGGCACCTTTGCACTCCACACGATGCTGATAGTTGCATGAGGCCATGGAGGGAGGTTGGGATTCACCCCATATATACTTTGTCAGCTGAGGTGCCTTGAAGAGATGTAAAGCAAAGACACAGGCACCCCTGGAGGCAGAGTCAGACAGTGGAGGGCAGCTGTCACATGTGGAGATGCCTTTCTCACCCAGCAATGAAAAGACATGGGGCAACTATGTCTAATTTGGGCATCCCAGTTGCAGCCTTAGGGGCAGATGAGGATGGGATGAGATGGGATGGGATGGGATGGGATGGGATGGGATGGGATGGGATGGGATGGGATGGGATGGAAGGAGGTGCTCAGGGCCTTGCCTCTTGCTCAGTGCCGACTGCATCAATGCCACCATCTTCACACTGGTGCACCTTACATGCTGTCCTGCTTCCTTCTCCAGGCAATTGTCAGAGGAGAACGCTAATCTTCAAGAGTATGTTGAGAAAGAAGTGGAGGAGAAGAAGAAGCTGAGCAGGACTAATGAAGAGCTCCTCTGGAAGCTGCAGGAGGGAGATGCTGTGAGCCCCGTGAAACTCCCCCCCTCATCGTCCACTTCTTTTTATCGCTGCTCATCAGGGAACTCCTCTCCAGCAAAAGTCAGAACCTTGCGGCGATGACTGAGCCCTCAGCGACGGAGGTTCCCTGCCTTTTATGCATTTCTGATCTGCTAAACGTTACCATCCAAGGAACTATCACCATCAGCAGGCACCCAGGGCTCATGGCTCCAAGCATGCTCAGTAGCTGCATAGCTTTACACTAGGCAGGGTACTCTTATAGTCCCCATGTAGGAGCTCTTGGTTCTGATGTACTGATTAGGGTAGCAAGAAAAGATAGCAAAAAGCTAGGACAGCAGAGAGTTAGGATAGCAAAACTTTTAGTTTGAGGTGATAACATTTTAACTATGGTTAGAGCCAGGAGTTGGAAAATACTTTATTAATGGTTCATCAGAACAAACTTTTGCTGCAGTATTTCAGGTTAGTTACAAATACAGTTTGAGTTGTGAATATTTCTGTATATGTGTCTGTGTTTATATACATGTACGTACTGTACCTTTATACCTATATATAGACGCACACACATATATATGTAGTTGCAGATGTTCTGAATTGCATTTTTTATATTATTGGATACTACTAAGTGCTGATATATTTTCATTAGTCAGCAGTTTTCTAACTCGTGCCTAAGACTTGCATCTAAACAAAATGCATTTCTGTTCAGCCTCCCAGGAATATTTATACCCAACCTAGAAGAAAGTTACACAGAAGTAGAAGCGCCTTCCAAACGACCACCAAGTGGTAGTCTATGTAACATGAACACCAGCGACTCTGAAATTCTGAGACAGTACTGCCTTCAAAACCACCACCTTTGCATTGAACACCAGATAAGATACACATGCCATTCACAGCTTTTTAAATCTTAGCATTGATACTGTTAGTGGAGATAGGCTAGAGGTGAGAAACATGAGGCTTTTAGCAAATTTGATAGAAGTTACTGGTTAACATGTTTCAATTTTAGTGTCTTTAAATCCTAGTTAGAGCTCATCTTGGTTTACCTTGTCCTGGTTTGGATACAATCAAAACCTCTGGCTGTAGGTTCCTGTCCATTTTGATTTATTTCAAGTCCTGTAAGCAAGAAGGAGAAAATAGGTTGTTCATCCTTAACCTTTGCTGGACAAGAGGTTTCCAGTATGGGGATGAGATAATGGGCACCTTCTAGGGCTCTAGCCTCCTCCCAGCTGAAACACCAAACACAGTACAGCAGAATACATGGGCGCAGACGAGGTCAGAATTACGTTCCTTCCACGCATATATGTTATTTCAAATTGATAAAGCTTACCCAAAGTTACAGAGCACCTTGAACATTCATGGCAAAGAGTGGCTAAACTACCTTTAACTTCTACATTTAACTTCCTACCTAGAAGCAAAGAAATCCACCCATGCTTGAGGTGACCCCCACACGATGGGGTGGCAAGGCCAATGAGAGGCTGGGGTGGGACAGGCTGCAGGCCCCCATGGGCACTGCTAGCAAGCAAAAAATATCCCTGAGCATAGCTATTAAAACAGAAGGGACGTGCAGGATGCTTTTCTATCCAGCCTGGGGCCAGGAGCCTACATGCATTCCTGCGCCCTGCAGCAGGGTCAAAGCGAGCAGGAGATGGTCCCTGCAGCAAACCTCTGTGGTGCGGGCGTGCTCACAGGGTGGCATTGCACAGCGCTGCCATACCCTGGTGTCGGAGCTGTGCTTCAGCATTCCTGGGAAGTGCTCAGGATTCACAGACTGCAGCTTAGATACAGCTTCAATCACTGTCAGTGTGTCTGTGACCTGTTCCACAGTGTTTAAAAGAAAAAAAAAAAAATGGGTTTTTTTCTCCTTTTTAGAGAAATCTGTATTTTGTAGCAGCTTTTGCATGATACTGTGATACTGAGTAAACTGAGCATCTTGTTAGAATAGCTCATGCCACACTAATACTGTTGAAATGCATTACTAGATTTTAGCGTGTCCAGAAAGTACAACCTGAAAGTAGGATAGATACCTAGCACACACACGCACACAAACCCCTTCTTGCCAAGTACAATTTTAATCACTTTTATACTTGCTAAATGCACAGATATCTGCAATACTGCATTGCCATGTTTCATCCTGCCAATACAGTTCTGATACAATGAGATCATAAGATCATAGGATGATGTGGGTTAGGAGGGACATTAAAGCTCATCCAGTTCCAACCCCCTTGCCACAGGCTGTCTCTGCACTAGATTAGTGTCCCTTCCACTAGACCAGGTTGCTCAAAGCCCAGTCCAGCCTGGACTTGAACACTGCCGGGGATGGGGCAGCCACAGCTTCTCTGGGTAACCTGTGCCAGTGCCTCCCCACCCTCACAGTAAAGAATTTCTTCCTAATACCTAATCTAAATCTACACTCTGTAAGTTTTAAACCGACGCGCTTTGTCCTGTCACTGCAGGCCCTGGTAAAATCTCTATCAGTCTTTCTTTTAAGCCCCCTTTAAGTACTGAAAGGCCACAATAAGGTCTCCCTGGAGTCTTCTCCAGGCTGAACAACCCAAACGCTCTCACCCTTTCCTCACACAAAAGGCATTCCAGCCCTTTCACCATTTTTGTGGCCCCCCTCTGGACCCTCTCCAGCAGGTCTGTATCTTTCCTGTGCTGAGGACTTCAGCATTCCAGGTGGAGTAAAGTGGAGTAGAGAGGTAGAACCATCCCCCTCAACCTGCTGGCCACACTTCTTTTGATGCAGTTCAGGATGCAGCTGGGTGAGAGATGATACAACCAGAGTTATCACCATGATGCTAATCTAAACTTTCCCATACTAAACACACTAGAACATACTATTGGCCTATTTATCTTTTCCCTCTATTTCTGGTGCTTTCCCTTATTGGTTTAAATTCATATGCAAGAGATGCTTCCAGCAGTGAATTGGGAGTGGGGCCTTTACGTTGGGAAAACTGGGACCAATCCCAGCTCCACCTTCATTTGGTATAATTACCAATCCTTTTCCCATCTAACTTTTGCCTCCCAATCCTGCCTCTCACTGGATTCTTCCTTGGCACAGCCTCAAGGGCCTGCCCAAACACTAGCAAAGCTGCAGGAAGTTTTCCCTGACCAGAAGGGAAGCAGCCACTCGTCCCTGCAGGAGTGTGAAGGGTGGTTCCTTCTGGTGCAAGCCCAGAAACATGGACTTTTTTCCCCAGGAAAGGTTATTCCTTTTTCCTGCTCTCCCTCTGTCCGGTCCCACATTGCCTCTGTGTATCAGAGTAGCTGTGGAGTGGGGCAGCCACTCCCAGGGGATGAAGACCCTAGAGTGCATGGCCAAGCTGGGAAACCCTGCTCTTGCCAGAGAGCTGTGACCACAAAAAAGTGGCCATGCCATTCCCAGCAGTGTGCGGGCCACAGCTCTGTCCTTGCTTCCTGGCCACCCCTGCTCAAAGGCAAGCAAGGAGAAGCTTTTGTTTTTGGAGGGCTGGAGACTTCCCAAATGCCATAGCCACAGCAGGGACCTTCCTGTTTGGCAGGGTAGCGTGGCCTTTGGCAGGAGAGGGAACGCAGCCAGCGCTAAGCAGAAAAGGGTTTTATTGCCCCTATGTCTTTAGAAGACGCTGTTTGTTTTGGTTAATCTTTACTTGATGCAGAAGGCTGCAATAAGCCAGCCTGCCGCTGCTCTGGAGCAGCTCAAGAGTGGCACTGGGAGCAGGAAACAGCCATGGGATAGCAGGAGAGCTGGCATGAGCTGGGGGCATGGAGAGCTCCAGGATAGTTCCATTCTCTTGTGGGAATGTGCCACTTGGTCCCATTCAAATGGCACCTCAGTGGCTGAGGGCACGGTCCAGACTCAGTGATGCCAAGCGGCAAAGGCTTGTAGTGATGACAGGCAGGGGGAGGAAAGGAAAAAACTATCAAGTGCAAAATCAGGTATTTTATGTCTGCACTGATGGTGGTTGTGTCCCATGGACACGCTGAGGAGCCTCTGCACAGCTTCTCATGCAGCAGGAGTTCCGTGGTCCCCTTTACTATGATAATGGTGGCTAATGATGACAGGAAGAGTTTGTATTATTTCAGTTATGATGTACAGATAAGTGTAATATATTCCTGATAATAAATACATGCGCCAGCTCGTACATGGGCTGACGCATGCGAACCAGCGTGTCCTGCAGCATTTTCTGTATGTCTGTGCACACAGAAACTGGATTAGACGTGAAACCCCACTGAAGGATACCCCAGTACAATAAAGACTAAAGCTTGACAGCCACATAGGCCTCCTGACAGCAGGGTGGCTCGGTTGAGTTACCCAACTACGGACAACAGGCTATAAATTAGATCAAAATTCCCATTAATTCCTTTTCTAAGGGAAATTCCTGTGCGGTTCAGGCTCCTGGGACACCAGGGATTGTTTCCTGCAGTGTTTTTATTAAGGTGTCATGCTTCAGCATGTGCCAAGGGGAACATTTCTGCCCAGGGCTCAGGCACAGCAGCAAACACATGCTCTCTTAATGTGCCAGTCTGCTGCTGTTTCAACACACCCTCCCCTCGCCCTGCCCAGAGAGCACATAGTTCCTCAGGCTTTGCCACAAGGATTAAAGAGGAGCCAGGGCACACCCAACCTGGGGAATGTGCCTGGTAACATCCTCCTGGAAAGTCTTCCACCAGGTCCCTGGCTCACTTGGCACAGAAGAAGCCATGGGAAGGACCAAGACCGAGAGCAGAAGGAAAGGACGGCTCCTGGGGCCACTGACTCATTTACAGCAGGACACACAAGCAGGATGCAAAGAATGAGGGGGTGGCAAGACTTCTGCCTGGTTGGGTCAGTGTTGTCCCACAGATCCTATCCTGGAAAACCCCACAGAAAAGAGCAGAACTTTTCATTCATTACACAGCCCCAAGTTCCTGAAACAGATGACCTTTGCAATGCCAATGAAGCTCGTACCACCTGGGTAAATTTTAGGCAGGTTTGGGAAGTCCCACCTACTACCTGAACTGGTACTAGAAGACAGAGAGAGACTTGTCCCAGTGTCAGCAGCAACAAGCTGCTCAGCACTGAGCATCCACCCCAGCCTGCAGCAGGTCCCTCACACCATGTATTGTCCCACCTGCCTCAGCAGATCTAAGTCGGGGCAGAGTTAACACAAGCAGCTCCTACAGAAAGTGCCCTCCTGCAGAAACTGGGAGAGCCAGCAAGACATGGGAACTAGCTGGAAAACAGGCAGGCTTACAAAGGAGGGCAAACAATAGGCATCATTTATCTGGATACTGAGAAATATGTTTTAATGCAGTACCACAGAATTACAAGTGAACTTCCAAATTCCAAAAGCATCATTCAGGGGAGAAGTTATTTACAGTGTCACCAGGATAAAAAGCAGCCACACACCCGTGCTGTGCTCTGGGGCAAGGTTCACATTGTAAAACTTAAGGCTTTAATCACTACATGAACATGGTAAAAACCAAAACAAACCCAAAACCTCCAACCCAAAGAAAGACTAAAAAAAGATAAAAAATAGACCTGTTTGCAGAACAAGCATTAAAACTATTTATTACGCCCGTAAGAAATTCTGAGAAATCATTAGGAAAATAGACCATCAGACAACAGAAAGGTATTTACATTTTGCTTAATAATTAAAAAATAAAAATATACACTCTTCCATGGCTTCCATCAGTAACAACCCCTTTGCTGACATGTGCCCCAAGCTCGCATTAGGCTTGTCAGCACACTGCCTCGGGGCTGCCGGCGGCTCCTCCTGCTCCCTGCGCCCAGCACTGCTGGAAGGCACAACTGCGCTGCAAGGGAACCAACCCTTTGCTTCCCACTGCTGGCTCAAGCTCATGAGTCACTTTGCCGAAGGCAAAGCCCCGCATGGCATCAGAGGAAGAGATGTCTCTCGCTGGCCTCAGAGGAACTTCATGTCTTGGAGCACAAACCAGGAGAAATACCCTGAGAGAAACGGAGGTCTGGCTCTTGCTGGCAGAGATGTTCCAGGATCATCTGGTTTCCAGCTGGGTGTCAGACACCTCACAGGACCCCACTGCAGTCGTAACAGTGTAAGGCAGCCTGGGGAGTCTATGGGGGAGGCTTTACTGCTGCAGTGGGAAATGGATGACAAACCACAAGCCAAGCAGCAGCAGGCAGATAACCGGTGGCACCGGCGAGGCAGCTTTGCCTTCAGCTCAATTTTGGGATGCTGACATGCTGATGGACCTGCGGAAAGGGGAGGTGGCTATGAGGAGTAAGTGATGGTGCATTGTGTACTCAGAGATTTAGCCTTAAAGAAGTGCAACTTTTTAGTAGGGAAGAAACAGAACCTGCCTGTAAAGTCAGGCCCAGTGGACTTCATAAGGTTGTTCAAGGGTTTAAAAAGAGAGATGCTTTTCTCCCAGAGGGAAGAGGCTTCCTTTGAAAGGGGAGGGCATTGAGCTGCATGCAGTGGAGAGACTGCAGGAGAGCCTGCTGCACGCTAATTGGCATCACTCCTGCTCCTCCTCTTCAAAGCCCCTCAAGCCTGTCAGACCTACACATCATCCTTTATTCATTTGGGCAGATGATAGCAATGCTCAGTGTGCATGGCTTTTGGGGGTGGGGGGAGAGAGAATTTAAGAAATCCCACTGGAATTCATTAGTATATAAAATGCAATCACCAAAGCAGCATATTTTACAATATAAACATAATATGCTATCATATTGCTTTCTGGTCTCTGAGTTAGTTGGAATAGGGGCAGCAGGCAGTGACAGGCACCCTCTGTACACTATGAATAGGAGTTTATTTTCATCTGGGATGGATGAAGGGTGAGTGTCCACAGTGAGCACTGCCAGTTAAAACTTTACCCTTCTAAAACCTGGCAATAACCAGCAACACATGGCAGTCTTTTCACCAGCGTGGTCCCCTGCAGCCCCCTTACCCTACTGCAACCAAGCACGAATGGCTCCAAACCACAGCACTTTGCCTGCAGCACACCCCGTATGGAGCTGGTGGGCAGGGCGTCAGCCCCGTACCCCCTCTTGCTGACAGATATCTGCCTGACATCCAGCACAGGCGCTGGCTGCACAGACCGAGAGTGAACTCCACCCTGATGGATGGCAAAAGGGCAAATTGAAGCTGAAAGCCGGACAGTAACGATTTTTAGTGACCAAAGAAAGTGGTAAGCAAGTAAGCAAAAGCTAGTAATTTTTGCACAAACAATTCATTTGGGAGGGGTGGGGGAAAAGCTGTTTTGGCAGCAGTTTTCACAGAGAAAGGCTGGCTGGCTACATATCTGGATTGGCTGTTTGACTGCAAGCTGTAGCCTCGATGCTGCCCACCTCAACCCATCTGAGCTGGCCATCAGCAGGACCTTCCAACAGCTCACTTGGAGGGCTCCTCTCTATCAAGCAGACTGGGAGCAACTAAATAAGCTGAAACAATGTCAGTCCTTCAGGCCAGAGCCTCCCCCAAAAGATCAGGCAGGCCATTTTTACTGTCTCTCGGCTTTGGCAAAACCAGATCTATTCTCATTTCAAACAAACATATTGCTTCTCTATTCCCACCCCTTCATACAGCAAAATGCTTTGCATCTGCACAAAATATTCCCATAAAAAAATAACTGCATTATTTACAAATAAAAGCTCAAATGAATGAAAGCATATTGTCCACAACAGCAAGGTTATAGCAGCAGTTGCGTGTCTTCAAGAGACACCTGGCTTGATCTATGTTACATACAGACATCAGCAGGAAGGTAAAAAAAATACAATAGTAAAACCCCAACCATTCAGCAAAGTCCTTGGTGTTGTCCTAGAAGGAGGAAGTAAAATTTGCTTTTCAGCTTACAAAACATACAAGCAAGGGATGGATGCAGCCAGGAGGGGATGCGGCAGGGGTATGCAGCTCTAGTTCACCGCTTCCCCACTGGTCTACCTCCCGGGTCAAGTCATGTGAAGAGGAGGCCAGGATGCTCCCAGGTACAGCTGGACACAGGGGAAGCAGGTGGACAAGAGAGCCAGGGAGACACCTATGCTCCCCTGTCACTCTGTAGGGCTGCAGACTGCCTCTGCATCCTTGCATCTGGCGAGTAGCGACCGAGAACCAGAGAGAGGGCAGCACCAACCACAAGGGAACTGATGGGTTGAACATGCCAAGATGGAGCAGTGGGAGATGGGACTAAGGATCCTCACCTCCATCAGCTCTGGGTCTGATACAGGTAACAGCACATTTAAATACCAAATCTGCTGACACAGAAGGATTTGCCTTTAATTTTCTCAGAGAAAAGGCAACTGATGAAAAATGATCCCATCAGGACTTTCCCTTCTTCTACATACTGCTATTATAAGCCACAAAAGCTGAAATGAAGTTATGGAGTATAAATACCAAACCAGATCCCTAGGCAGATAACAAAAATAAGTTAATATTAATAATAAAATATTAATATTAATAATAAAAAATTTCCATACAGCAAGAAATCTGCATATTCTTATATCATTTTCTTTGGAGACACACTTCCAGTCAGAATTCACCCCCATATGGACACTTCTGAATGTCTTAATTGCTCAGAAGCTGGTACCCAAGGTAGGGAAAAATATCCTTACATTTCTGGTACAACAGGAAACTTTATTCCCCTCTGAGTTTTCATCTTCTTCCCCTCCCACCACATCTTCAGTGCTTTTTGGGAGGATATGGAGTGTATCGACCTTGCCTGTATTAAAACAAAATAGACCTCAACCTAGTGGCTTTTCATTTCTGTATTATTCTCTCCCTGCTTGAGTAAAGAGTTTGTATTTGCTGGGAGAGCAAAGGCTTGGCAGATTGTCAAGACCCAGGGACTGGAGCTGACCCTGACTTTATTCTGCAGATGGAACTGCACTCAAAATCCATCCTGGAAGGCAATGAACACATTGCCTTTACTCCCCCCAGTTCCAAACCTGGCAATAAGAGGTCCCCAGGGTACTAGAAGGAACCTAAAATTAAAACTCCGTAGCAGGCAGAAAGGGTATCAAGTGTCTCTTGGAAACCTGTGAGAGACTACGGTCCAGCCGTGTAACCCAGGAGACGGTCTGTTTCCCCTTTCTGCTGTACCAGGTGCCCAGTGAGACCCTGGTTAAGTCATGCAGGGGTCTGTTCTTCAGTTCTCCAACTGAACAACAGGGACAAAAGCCTGTCCCTTTGTCAGCGACTGCCATGCTGACAAACAGATTTAAAGACTGTCCAGTGTTCAGAGGCAGTAGTGTGGAGGACAAGCACCCAGAAAGCATCCAGTCAGGTTAGGAGAGGTGATCTAAGATGATGCATCATGGGAAGTGTTTGAGGTCAGGCTGGACGGGGCTTTGAGCAACCTGATCTAGTCAAAATGTTCCTGGCTGCAGAAGGGACGCTGGAACAGATGATCTTCAAAGGTCCCTTCCAACCTAAACCATTCTATGATTTGTTTTTCAATACAAGCTGAAGTGTGAATTCAGAGTCACAGATTGGTTTGGACTAGAAAGGTCCTTAAGATCATCTAGTTCCAACCCCCTGCCACGGGCAGGGACACCCTGCCCAGCCTGGCCTTGAACACTGCCAGGGATAGGGCAGCCACAACCTTCTTGGGCAACCTGTCCCAGTACCTCGTCACTCTCACAGTAAAGAACTTCTTCCTTATATCCAACCTAAATCTCCCTCCCCTGTTTGTCTCAATTAAAATCAGTTATATGACAGGGGCAATGCCCATCTTACTTATGCTTTAACAAGCCTTTTTTTCTTTTGGTACTGAATCTGGCTTGTGAAAGCCATTATGCAGAAATTAAGGAAGTGTTTCATCCTACAGCAAAATCAAGGCATTGTCAACACAACACAGACCCTGGTTTGAACTCTCATTTCCCACCTTTCACAAGAGTCCAGCTCTGGAGATGATCGCCAGCCACAAAGGGAAAGCTCTTCTCAGCAAGCTGAACCCTAGAGCTAAGCAGTGTTTTCTGGGCTGCATACTCTATCAGGACCAAGGAGCCCCCGCACACCCTCACAGCCCTCTCCTGGGCAGGGGCAGACACCAGGCATCGCTCATGGAAGAAGTTCAAGCCATTGAGGATCCTCCCATGCTTCCCCGTCTCAGGAGTGAAATGTGCTCCACCTACCAATGCCAAACCAAAGTCCCACAACCAAATCCTTTGCTAATGCCACTCAGCCAGCATACAAAACTGCTTCAAGGAGAGGAAAACAGGGTTGTGCTTGTTATCAGAGCTGGGCTCACTTCTACTAGCTACCCCACCGCTGCAGCCACAGTGATTTCTGAGGCAAAGAGGTAGGACAGCTCTTTGGAGACACCCGTTCTTTTCAAGCCATTCAAGTTCTCGCACTACATAGTTTTATAATGAAACCTGGCAATCACTCTGCTGAACATATAAGCAGGAACATCTGTTGGCACTACCTGTGTGCTGGCAAGTGACCATTCACCCAACAAGCAGCGATCAAAAACCCTCCCAGCATTTCACAGCAGCAATGTGCCTTAAAGCATACAAGTATGCAGTTAAGAAAAAGTTAAATACAACAAGAACTATGAGATCCGATACTTTAACGAATGCAAGTCTTGCAGGTGCTTTCTTAACCAGGTGAAAGCTGATGTTTGGAGAGAACCTTTTCTTGTGTGTACACGTGGGGTACAGCTCACATCAGGTGAAGGACGGATCTGCTCTAAACCTGACAGTAGCACTTCAAAATCAGGTAGAGTATCTGTGGGGAGATAACTCCTTGGGCTACGGAAAGAAAGACCTTGGTGAGGCCTGGTTTCATAGCAGCATTTAAGGTTAACTGGCACACAGAAGCAGTTTTCTTTCTACACACTGGGAAAAAATAAAAAGCAGAAGAGGGAGGAAGGGAAGAGCATAGCCCCAGATTAGCTGAGAGTGCTGCCAGGAGTATGCCAGAGGCGTGGCTTTTTTCCTTGTGTTCCCTTTTAATTGGGCTACTAAGCAGACTGAGTAGAGCTGCAGCAACAGGGCTGGGGAGTCCTGCATTATGCTTCCTTATTCCTGCATCACTGATTAACCAGACATAACCTGGCTCAGGACCCCCACCGCAAAGCTTCCTTCACTGCAGCCATTCCCCAGTTGCCCATAGCCAAACATGCAGTCATTTACAGCTCTCTGAGCCAACGTCCGTGTTTCTCTCCGCATCTGCTGAGGCAGCATAGGTGGCTTCCACGCTGTGCCATATTCCATAAGTAAAATAGATGATAAAACCTGTGGAAGCCAAGGGGAGAGGGCACTGTTAGCTCTGCAAGGTAACAGAACCACACTCACTACAAGACAGGTTGCACCAGGGGTAACTTCAGCCAACCTGATGGCTGGCTTCTAGTGGACAGCCACTATCTTCCTTTGGGAAAAAAGCCATTAACACAGCCACCAGTCTTTAAAAGACAATCTATCCCAGCCCCAAAAGGGGGTCCAATTAGAAAAATCTCTCATGCTTTCCAGTGAGTCCATTCTGCTCAGAGCTTTCTTTCTCCATTTAGGTACCTACAGCATCCCTCCCATAAGCATTGATGCTGATCTCACAAACTTAGGTTTTTATCATAATAAATTGCCTGGGTCTTTCAGGCAATTCAGCCTTCTCTACATGCCTACTGGGAGCATCCTGCGGTACAGCTCAGCTCCTTCAGCTCCAGAAGCACAAGGCCCACCACCTGGACTGCAGTTCAAGACCAGCCAAAAAGAAACGCTCTGTGGAATCTTGTTGGCAACAAGACCCGTAAGATAGTTCATGGGCTGTTGTTTGATCCTCACAAAGGCTTCAAGACACTTGAATTTAAAACAAGCTTGAGGCACACTGCCGAAATGCCTTCAGTTGAGTCACCAAGTTTGCCCAAAGATGGTGAGAGTGCAGAATCCCTCCCTAGAATGCTACAAGGAATTTATGATTAACAAAATCTAGTAATGTTGAACACAGCATTTTTCCCCTAACTCACCTATGAGCATCCAGACTGCAAACCGGATCCATGTGCCCAGGTCTAGCTGCATCATGAGGTAAACATTCACAAAAATACTCACAACAGGAAGAAGGGGCAAAAGAGGTACCTGAAAAAGGAAAGAGGGATATGTTAAATCCATAGGGATGGTTAATAGGCAGGCAAGAATACCGGATCCATTGCAAACAGGAAGTGAGGACTGTTACCAACTCTTCATCTGCCAGATATGAGAAAAGGCAAGGTTAGACAAAAACAGTGGACATCAGTCCTGCATGGGAGAGGGATGTGAACAATGCTGTTCATCTGTTGCAAGGATGTCCTTGTTTTGTGGTCTGGAAGGAGGCAAGAGGGAGATTTTAGCAGCAATGCTAAAATTTGCAGGGGGAAGGAAAGAAGAAGAAAACCAAGGGCATCATGACAGGCACCTACTGAAGACCAGGAGAAGGTGGTAAGGGGAATGTCTGAGGAACTTCATCCAGCAGGTATCATAGTAATCAAGCAATATAATTCAAATAATCCCAGAGCAGAAGAAAACCAGCAAATATTGCAGCTGTATTAGAACACCTTAGTGATCTGAGAATCAAAGAGTAAGACAATAAAGTCAAATTATAACAACAGAAAGCTTTGTGAACATGTAGAAGCTAAAAGTAAACTTCACTCCTAAGGAAAAAGGAGCTTTACAAGAAGAAACAGGCTGAAATGTTGTAGTAGCTGTCTTGATTTAAACATCACAAAAAAAGCCCCCAGCAAAAGTGCAGAAAACAGTTACTGTGAGTATCTGTTCACATCATTAGAGAAAGCGGATGGGCACACAAATTAGAAGCAGAGGAGGAGTATTTTTCTAAATCAGGCTTTGTTGTATCAGGAGGGACAAATGAGATTTCCCTCAGCAGGTGAGTTATACATCCAGAGACTGCAGAAGTGATCTCTGAACCATTAATAGGCATCTCAGAGCTCTTGATAGACCTGTAAGGTCTATCAAGAGTGGAGAAAGAAGACAAATTACCTATTAAAAAGAAATACAGAAAAACAACTGAGAAATAAACCAGTCAGCCTCGGATTCCCAGGGAGCCTTTAGAGACAAATCTCTTGACAGTCAGGTTGTAAATGTCTAAAGCACCACAAGGAGATAAGAATCAGCTACTACAGATTTAGCAGTGACAGGTCTCATTTCCCCCCCTCCCCCCGACAGGGTAGGGGCTGAGGGGAAGAGAAGGAGGTAAAATATCTGGAGTGTAAGGCAAAAAGACCTCCTTAGAAGCGAGTTCAGAAAACAGTCTAGATGACAGTTCCTAAATTTTCAGCTCCTGGGCATTTCTGTTTCCACTTCTGGGACCATAACCACAAAAAGGGCTGCAAACACTACCCTGGGCAATGCTGGCTGGATTAAATGATTAAAATCAGAAAATTAACTGAAAAACTAATTGAAGAGCAGTCAAAATGAGAGCAGTTTGGAGGATGGCATGAGAATCCAAAGCTAACTCAATAAATTGGGGAAATAGCCTGAAATCAATGACAAAATATGACCTGCATGATTATAATGGCAAAAAAGCCACCAGACTTCCCAATGCTTCATATAGAAAGGATGGTGTACTTGGAAAGGCAGGAAAATGACAGAGTTTCTCATACTTAAGGGTGTTAAACAAAGAATGGTCACCCCTTAATCTCCTTGTGGACTAAACAGGATATGAAAGTGCACTTTCTCACTGCCTTTTAGCAAGTACCTCTTCGATACTCACACAAAACCTTCTTTTTGGTTTCTCTTTCCCTCTGCATCCATGATCTGACATGACCCTTCAGACCATCCCATTTTCTTCTGATCTCTGTCTCTTCCATATTCTATAACCATCTGCTTTCAAAAGCACTGTCCTGCCCTTCCCCCTTGGACACATCTCTGCACCAAGTTAGAATCACAGAATCATAAAATAGTTAGGGTTGGAAAAGACCTAAAGATCATCCAGTTCCAACCCCCCTGCCATGGGCAGGGACACCTCCCACTAAACCATGTTACCCAAGGTCATGTCCAGCCTTGCCTTGAACACCATGGATGGAGCATTCACAGCTTCCCTGGGCAACCCATTCCAGTGCCTCACCACACTTACAGTAAAGAATTCCTTCCTCATATCCAATCTAAACTTCCCCTGTTTAAGCCTGAACCCATTACCCCTTGTCCTCTCACTATAGTCGGTAATGAAGAGTCTCTCCCCACCATCCCTACAGGCCTCCTTCAGATACTGGAAGGCTGCTATGAGGTCTCCACGCAACCTTCTCTTCTCCAGGCTGAACAGCCCCAACTTTCTCATCCTATCTTC
>JAOEHY010034860.1:0-21312 GCA_025447955.1 Psilopsiagon aurifrons | reverse complement strand
GCACAGAGGTGAGGCTGACTGCTCTGTAGTTCCCTGGCTCATCCATTTTCCCCTTCTTGAAAATGGGGTTATATTTCATTTTTCCAGTTGTTGGGAACTTCACCTGACTGCCATGATTTTTCAAATAAGTTCTGCCTTCCCAGCTTGTTCTGGACTTCAGCACCAGTTACATTTCTTTGCAAGTCCCCTACTGTCACCTCTGATCCAACGCAAGGCTTCCCCTCGTGACTCCAACCTCCCAGCTAACCCTTTCCGTTTTTCTGTACCAAATCTGCTTCCGCCCACAGGGCACTGCTGGGTAGCAGGCTTGCCACAATACTACTTCTGCTACACTTGCACGTTGCAGCAAAGCTTCTATGATAATCTCTTGAGGTTAGGCCCCAAGAGGAAACCACACTCAGAGGCTTAGCTTGGCTCTGGTAAGACATCCCTTTTTGCAAGGAGGGCAGACTACAAGAGGTTACAGACACAATAGGTGGAGACATCAAACCATCAGCTCTACGGACAGTGCTGCACATCATGCCTATATTCTCTGCATGTCCACTTGGCCAGGACCTCTCTTCTGACACAGGTCAACATGTGCTTCCTCCTCCAACCACCTCCCAGGACACTCACCTTAAAGGAGAGCTTGGTTTTGCTTTCAGGCTGTTTCCATATAACAAAGCTGACAATGAGAACAAGGATGGCAGCAATAATCCATATAGCCTTTATCAGAACACTTGGCTCAAGAGCAGTCAGGATGCAGCTACCCACAATAAGGAAACCTGTGAACACATATCAAAGCGTACTGATTCTTTCCTTTTAGAAACAGAAAAACAACAACAAACACAAACAAACAACCCCAAAACCAAGAAAACCAAAACCACAAGTGAGGAAAGCAGCGTCTGAAAGCTTGGCAAACAAAATATCAACACATGAAAGAGATATGCCCTTCTCCCTATATACCCACCCCCCTCATCTGTGGATTTCTTTTCAAGTCATAATCTGTAGATATTCAGTTATTTTGGCTGCTATAAGAGCTTATCAAAACCAGGACAAGGAGGTGAGCTTTCCTGCCACAGTGAGTACAAGGACCTACCAGCTGGCTCACTACCCCCAAGATGCACTGCCTAGTGCTTACCAATGATGAAGGTTGAGATGTTCACCACGGAGCCGGAGAATTTGGAAGGATCTGAATTCGGGGGACACAGTATGGCTTTGAGGGAACACTTCTCCTCCTCCTCTGGCAGAAATCCAGCCTGAGACTCACTGGTGCTCACAGACTCATTGTTATCTGTCTCCTCTGTTGTCCTAGCCATCTGGTACGCCAAATTAGGCTGCTCTGGCTGATACCTAGGAAAAGGGAAATGAAACAAAGAGCATATCGGTTTGGCACATGGTACTACACATAGTCATGGCTATGCCTCAAATCACTTTACACCAGAATAGGCCCACAGAAGGTCTACACCCTTCTGTTTCAGGGGGGAAATTCTCAGAATAACATCTTCATGATGTAAGCAAATACGGTCTGCTATTATCACCTACAGCTTGGCTGTAGTCAGCGCTCTAAACCGGACAGTGTTCTCTTCCACAAACCCTACTGACTGTGTAACCAAAACACGATCAAGTAATAGTGAGGACCAGAGAAGGAAGCAGCAGAGGGACAGACAAACAGTCGTAACTAGGCTGTTGGGTTATCTGTGGCAGTTCAGCTCTTGTGTTTTGGCATGGATGCAGCTAAGCAACAGCTCAGCAGATTATCACACTCAGCAACTGCTGATAGTGGTGACATTCCTGGTGCCCCGTCCCTCTCCATCCCAGTCTCTTCTGCTAGCTTATCTGCTGCCACATAGGGAAGGAAGAGGTAAACAAAGAATGGACAGCACCTCACTCAACAGGGCCCTGATAAAAATCCACGTGGAACCACAAAGAAAAAAACCCCACTCTTCCAGCCGCAGCTCTCTTTTACAGAAAGCTTTCTCCATGACTTTCCAGCACAAGCATGACTAAAGGAAAGGGACACTTTGAAAGACACCTTAAAATCACTCCTGTGGGGATGTGTTTGCAACGAGGGCATTTGTGAAACACGTGAATTGGGAAATGCAGTGAAATCTTTGGGTCCAGCCACAGCAGGGCGTTAGTGGTGGCTCTTACAGCTTTGGAAACACTTCAGCTGCTACTTCATTGGGCAGCCAACAGGGCGGCCAAATCAGCTGCCCAGGCCACTACAGGGCAGGCTGTTAGCTCTGCTAATCTGCAATTGGGAAAATGCTACACAACAGGTACAGCAGCTTGCTAAAGCAAATTAAGAAGCCATTTCCAGCTCTAGGGAGAAGAGGGAGCTGGGAAGTCAGAGGAAAAGTAAGACAGACAAGGAAAATCAGCAAGGATTTTCAAGGGGCAGAGCAGCCAGCACAAGCACACAGCAACTGTATTACAGTACAGCGTTGGCCCTTCACCTGCTGCAAGATAGTTCTTAGTTCAATGCATTTGCTGTGAGCTTGTAAAAAGCCTCCACCTGACTCTGAATGAGTCATGGAACACATAAAGGCATTTTCAGTAATGTGATCTCCAAGTACAGTCATCATGGGTAGAGTACTACATACAGTAGTTGTCTGTGAGGTGCCAAGCAATGAAGATACTCAATTTTCAGCTTAGGCTGGGGAAGCTGTGGGAGCTCAGCACTTCTAAAAGCCATACACTAGGGTAATGATCCTGCAAACAGATACTCAGCTTTTTTTCTGTTGTTAAGACTTTATCTTGAATCCTCTTCCAAAAGTAAGACAACCTAAAGCTGTATCACCACTGGGAAGGAGTGGTGACAATGAAGGCATCCAGGACCACCCATACCTCACACCCACCCACTGGCTTATCTCTCCGGGCATTCAGAGTTGACCACAGCAGGAGTGTCACGGACAAAGTGTTAACCAAGTTCAGATGACCCCCTTGCAGAACCAAACAGCACAATCTCCCACAAGCTTAGAGAAACAAGCTCTTCACATGCTTGAAGCTGCAAATGTTCTTGGTTTTACTGGGTCTATGGAAACTATCAGGGCATCTGATCACTGTAGGGATTTCTGTCTGTGTGGTACAAGAGAGGTGATTTCTACATCCATACCTTAGTACTAACACGCAGGCTGCCACCAAGGAGTAAGCCAGGAGGGTTCCGATAGACATGAGATCCACAAGATCTTTCAAGTCAAAGAGAAAGGCCATTACAGCTGTAAGAGGAGAGGAAGGTGAGAGAAGGAAGAAAAATCAGTTAATGCAGCAGAATATGTGCACCACAGGAGCATTAATGACAACACTGCACACATGTGACTGCTGCTCAGCACTTGGATAGGAGAGCTTGAGCTGAAGAGAGGCACAACTTCGCCCATGAATGCACTGAGCCTTGCAGGGATGCAATACGACCTCACTAGCTGGAACCAGAGGAATCATTTGCTACAGTAAATGCCATCCTGTTTGTCTCCTATGGGTATGTTCACCTAACTACCAGCAATAAGCAGGTGTCTAAGCCACAGACTCGTTGCTGGAGTCCCCTGGTACAGCGGCAGCACCTCTAATGCGACAGTTATCTCCTGGAAGTAGTTACAGGACAGGCAGCACCTCACTCCAGTGTCTCAGTTCAGATGGGGCAAAACTAGGCTTGTACATGCAATGGGGAACAAGCATCAAGGAGGGAATCTTGAGGTACCATGCATCTGCAGGGATTGCAAGGAAGCTGCAAGAAGAGGGTAAGCTGCTCATCCTTGCCATCTGGGAGGCTTAATTCCCATACTCCTGGGGGCTGGGAAAGGGAAGAACAGAACGGCTGCCAGCTGAGACTGATTAACAAATACCAGTACCATCTGCCTGTCTCCGGCTGCTCCGGCATCTTCTGCCAAGCTGCTACCCACAGGCAGTGCAGTGTCTTCAACCATGCCAGGCCAGCAGCCGCAAGGATGCTGGGCACCTCTGGCTGCCATGTTGCAGGGAGTTAATTATTTTTAAGGCCAGCAGAGCACCCAGGGCGCAGAAAACAGCAATTCTTGGCATAAGATTGGATGGCAGCAATAAGCTCTGAGAAAGATGGACAGCTATTCATGCTCACCCAGCCTCTCCAGAGCACGCCCTGGAAACCCACGACAATCTCTGGGATGTCATGCTGTGTAATACATCCGATTAATAAGCGGGCTAGAGTCAAGCAGACTTAATCTGCCCCTGTGAAGAGCTTATGTATCTCTCCACACATCTGCACAAGTCTTTGGATATTACCTGCAATGATTCCTGAAGTCACTGTTGCAATTATTGGAGTTTTTCTTCTCTCGCTGACTTTAGCCAAAAATTTGAAGAGAAGTCCATCTTCTGCCATAGCATAAATTATTCGAGGCATTGGAAACATGGAGCCAAGGAGACTAAGGGCAAAGAAAGGGGAAATGATCTACTTGTAGATCATGGAGGACAATACAGGCACACAAATGAAAGCAAGTTTATGGCAGTAGAAATATAGAACAGGTGGCTTTCCTTCACTAAGCTTCTTCTTCAAGGGCTTCCCTTGCACACCCGTTACTGATAGCTGGCAACTGAGGTGCAGGTCTAAGAATCTGGATACCTAAACAAGTCGTGGGGCACGAAAACAGCCTGGCTTTCAGGTAGCAAAAAAGGTGTAACTTCTGTGAGCCTCTATGAGTTGCTTACCTAATTGAATATGTCTAAATTTATCTGAAACAATAGCTTCCCAGAGTGCAGAACATGACATATCTGCCTTCAGCCTGCACTGCTACCCATCCAGATAGCTGTTCCGCAGGTAACCTGGATATGGTGAGCTCCATACGCTCCAGAAGATGTACGCTTCACTACCTGACACAAGTCTGCTCTCTACTCAGCAGGCCAGGATGTCTTGCAGGCAAATCGTGGTTCACTGTGGAGCTGCCTCCATGACTTCGTCACTCTATCCACATTTATATTCCAGAGATGCACCTGCTGGGTCTGCTGCTAAGGTGGGAGTTTCTGAAGTGACACTGGTCATGTGCAACTCTGAAATCTATCACAGGGTGAAATCTCGGTCCTTTTGAAGACAATACGTCTGAATTTCATCCCTGGTCTTGGTTCTCTTGATGCAGAGGAACACAGTGAAAGCGAAACCCCAACATGCCCCATTTTTTAAAGGAGCTGGAGATACATGTTTGCCTTGAGAGATGCACAAAGAAGAGCAGAGCCTCACCTCGTAGAAAGTGCACACAAAGAACCAACAGCCACAGCATAATTGGCTCCATCCCAACCCACATATTTAAAGGCATTGGGTAAAGGGCTATTGGTATCCAGCTGGTAGTAAGGCATCATGAGCGTCAGGGCAGCTGACACGCCAAAATAAGCCACAAAGCAGATGAGAAGAGATGCCACAATGCCAATAGGAATGGCCTTCTGAGGGTTTTTTACCTCCTCCCCTAGAAGAAATAAATTTAAACATCAGCTAAACAATGAGCAAGAACTTCTTCCCAGCCTAAGGCATGCTGATCAGGGCTTTCAAGGGCTTCACAGGCAATGAGGTGTTGTTCTGACCACGCCACCGCTGATGGCCTGCCCCGACCACTTGGCAAACCAGCCTGTTTGCTCCTACTTCTGCTGCTCCTGTCACTCCTTCTGACAAATATTTGTGGAGACTTTGTAAACTCAGGCACAGAAACAATCTGGATTAAAAATTGTCCTATCCCCAAAAAGGATTATTTTACCTCCAATTACTCCTGCTATTCCACTGACGGTGCAGCCCCAAGTATTCAGTGATCAGAAATGATGGGACAGGAAATTACTGTAGGGCAAATGCATGGGTGATCATTTCAGTCAGCGTCACCACCAGAACTGCTATACAGTGAATACTACACTATAGGTGTCCAGCTCCAGAGAGAGGCAGACTTTGCACAGCACCTGGAAATCATATAGGTCCTTGAAAAACTCTCTTACAAAAAACACTTCCTTTACTCTTCAAGGAAGATTTTTTGCCAACTAGGGTGGGATGAATGTTTTACAAAAAAATATCAAAATTCAGACACTGATTAATTAAGATTTGAGTCTTCCCTGTTCAACAGAGCTGCCCTTCTCTGAAAGCAAGAACTCCTCAGGTTTGGCTTTTCGGGAGGAAAAACCACTAAGCAGAGACCCATATACTTAAGAAGTCAAAGGCAGATGAATGTGTTTCTCCTGCAAGGAGAGGCTGTAGGGCTGGCTGGAGTAATGGAGTCAGCAGCTCTCAAGCTCCTTGAAGTAAGAGGCAGTACCTCTTCATCTGACTTTGTGATAATCTCTTCCTCTCTCTGCTCCAGCTTTGAAGCAAGTCAGCTCATGCCAAATGGGAAATTAAGGATAATCCTTCCTTTCTCCAGGGAACTGAGATGCTTCTTAGCCAGGAAAAATAAGACAATGCTGGTGATTTCTCTCTCAGAAAGAGAGCCTTTGGACATAAAGATGCCTTCTAACTTTGAGGCACAGCTTTAGGATGCAGATGACTCTGCAGAGGCTCCTTCTTTCTCTGGCTCTTTAAATACTCCAAGCCAGTGGAGCTTCTCCACCTGAAGGCACTGAAGAACCCTACTCAAGAATAACCTGTTGATTAAAGCACCACTTGGAGTTGGACATTCAAACTTCACTAATTATAGAAGGCATGTGAACCTGGGCCTGCCTTGTTTGCCTAATTGGTAATGCCAGACATGTTTTCTGTTTCTGGTTAGTGTCACCAGTGACCACCCGTGAGATTGGAGCCTGCAGGCATAGAAGGGAGAAAGCTCATTTTGTGGATTATACGGTCTAGCTGCCTGCCAGAGCAGCTGAAGTCAACACTCAGGCACCCAGAGACCTGGACACACTCAGCTCTTTGACTATTAGGAACAGCTGAGCCAAAAGTCTATTCTGGGCTGAGGTTCAGAGGGATGATGAAAGCAATGCCCTGAATTACTCATTACCTGAGCTGTGCCACATTACTGAAAGCCAATCTACCACCAACCAGGTTCTAAACTGGAATGAAGACACCTTCCCTCTTACCTGTAGTAGCAATACAGTCAAATCCCACGAAAGCATAAAAACACGTGGCTGCCCCTGAGAGGACTCCTTTCAATCCATAGGGCATAAACCCTCCAACACCGTAGAGCTTTTCCTCCTGTGTTTGACTAAAAGGCACAGCACTGAGTTAGAAGTCATCCTGTCTAGGTGGGAGTAACAAAACTACTCATATAGCTCAAAACAAAATCCAAAGCAGGATTTCAACAGAACACATTCTCCCTTTCGTATGCTTGCATACAAGTACCATGCAAAATGCTACAGCCCTACACAGTGCTGACCTTGTGACTGGCCTGCAACAGCCTGGGGGATGCATGGAATAAAAGTGCTTCATGGTTGCTCCCACCTGTTTTGGGGGCTGGATAAAAATGGCTAAGACAAGGAGAAAATAGTATGCGTATTAAAATTCCTCTTCTAATGTCATTGCATGTGTGTAATACACTCATTTAAACATAAGCTTTTGACAAAGCACAACATGTAATTCTGAAAGCTAAAGACTGAGAAACAGGTAAACCATGCCCTTTTCACCTAGGATGGACTCAGATAAGGGGTAGGTAAGTAGATATAGGAGAGCAACACCAGGGTGCCATGACTGTCTAGAATGTGTGCAATTACCCACTCTCAACTTCAAAATTCCCTGTGCGAAGTTCACACCCAAACCATGCTGGTGATCCTGAGGGAAGAGAGAAGCCTACATCCTTGATGCTCTGCTGAGCCACACTCACAGCTCACTGAAGTCAACAGGCAGACACATACTGGCCCCAGCACACTGGATCAGGACCCCAGACGCACGTGCCTGTGCTGAGTCATGTATAATATACACTTCAGTTCAAGCGACTTAGGTCTCTTTTTCAGGGAAAAGCCTTCATGAAGATGAATTAAGGCAATTAACGTAAATCCCAAATCTGTAAGTCTTATCAGTTGTAAGCATCTGAACTCTCTCATAGAAGCTCTGTAGAGACTTAGATGAAAACTGACCTGTTACTTGCAGAAATAGCACAACCCAAATGTGGATTACTCCAGAAATGATGATAAAGTAGAGCAAACCCCAGACAGGTTTTACAAAAATAGTAAGTGCTGCAGGTCAAAGAGCTACGGTTACACTCTGAAGCTGCTGCACTAATTGCTCCTTGCATGGGAATAGCAGAGAAGAAGGGGAGACCTGTCCTATAGAAGCAATTTGTTCACAGCAGGCTGAATTTTGCAGAGAGGTTCAATAAGCAGCCTGCACACAAGCTAAATTTGACCAATGCAACATTTATAAATGTCTCTGGTTTTTGCTAAGCTCTCCTTCCTTGCAGGCCAGCATAAAGGGTTTAGATACTGATGCAGAACTGAGTTGATATATGTGGAGATATTTAAAAGCCCATATTCTGTGTTGTATAATCTCAAGAAAAAATGAACAGCCTTGTATCTCTGGCAACCCCTGTAAGCTCCTTAATTTTGATCTTGTATAAGAAGACAGGATTTTGGCCAAGTAGCAAAACACCATTAAATTGGATTTGTGATATGCTTTCTGCAACACATTAAAATAATCTGCAACTTGCCCTTCAGGCTGTACATGAGAAAGAAATCCCTTACAAGGAGGACGATGAAACACTGGCACAGATTGCAGAGGGAGGTGGTGGATGTGCCAACCCTGGAGACATTCAAGGCCAGGTTGGCCATGGTTCTGGGCAAGTTGAAGATGGCCCTGCTCACTGCAGGGCAGTTGGACTAGATGACCTTTGAAGGTCCCTTCCAACATAAACTATTCTATGATTCTGTGATTTTATGATTTTACTGGAGCAGCTGGAACAAGCTGTCCAAAAAGTGTCTCAAGGATATTGCCCAAGTGCCCAAAGAAACTATAGAGCTACACCTGGTCATGGCTTCATTGAGGCACCAGGGACAGCCTGGCGTAGCCTTGGGTTAAGAGGCTGTCTAAAAACCCTTTTTTCTCAAATTTGGATGCTGTATTTGTCATGAGGCTGGAAATGTCAGTCCTGCAGTAGGGCCCACATTGACACAGCCTATATTCCACCAATTCCAGCCCATCAGCACAGCCTGCTTTCAGCAAACACCTACTGAAGCCAGCTTTGCTTCCAAGGCATTTCGCAAAGGAGGGAGCATCCCATTCACAGGTTTTCTAAATCACTCCACAAACTCTCCTATAAAGGTGCATTTGAAAACCTATCAATTTCAAAGCTGAGAACAAAAGATCCAACCTACTTGTCTCCATAAGTGCCATGGCTGGTGTTGTAAATGTCCTGTTCAGTCAGCTGCCAGTTTTTAATAGACCCTTTCACGAAGCCAGAGACCATGACGAAGCCAAGAACAAGGATGTTGATGCAGGTGAACACTTTGTTCACCAGGGCAGATTCCTTCACGCCAAAAATTAAAAGCCCTGGGGAAAAAATGGCATAAGCAGTCAGCTATTTCACTACCAGCAGCAGGAACTGGGGACTTGAAGAGACAGCTCAGAGCTGTTCCTGCTGTGCTCGGCCCAACTTACCACACCTCATTTCTCCACAAGGCCAAGTAGTTCAGGTAGGTCAGGATTAACTCACTCAGAAGGAGGACAAGGACTTCAGCCCTGACATTACTACTGTGGGATGTGACCCAGCATGGGTGGGAAACATGCCCCTGGTAAAGTGCTTTGCAAACACAGCTAAGCTGTTTCCACTGCTTTCAGTGCCAGCGCTAGTCACCTCAGGGCACTATGCTGTGCCAGCTAGCCACAGCCTCAACTCCACCCAGAGACATGGTGGAAGCAACCCAGATGGTTTTTCATGAAGGAGCAATGTCACAAAGGTCTTGGCCAAATGCACAAGTTACGAACAATGTTCACTTTCCCTAGAAGCAGGGGAAAATATGGTCAGGGACCAAATCCAGGAGGATGGCTACTACTAGTGCTGAAGATACAGCAGAAGGTGGCATCTCGGGAATCTTGCTCCCACTCCAGTCAGTGGGAGCTTTGTCAGTGAGTTCAGCAGAGCAGGATTTCAGCTTGTGATCTTAAGAGCATCCATGTGAAGAAAAGCACGTTTACAGGCTTTGGTAACCAGCAACTCACTGATGCACAGGCTGGCTTCTCACAGCAAGCAGCTCTGGTAACTTGTGTTTGCTCTTCAGGTGTCTGATTTTTGAGAACCCAAACTTTCAATCCAAATCTAAGAAGGTGGCAGAGGAAGAAGGTAAAAAAAACTCACACTGGCCTGAGGGAGAAGAGAAGCACAATAGGGTGTCCTTACTGCTACTGAAGTAGGCACTTCAAGGAGAGGGAAGCATCCTATGCACTCAACCTTTCCTTCTTTTAAAATAGGAAATAAGGTGAGACAGCCACATCAGGGAAGAGTTCAATTGAACTGTGTACCTGCCCTGGAAAACTTTTAAAGTACCTTGTAGAAATCTGAAGCTCAGGACAGTGCAAGCAGAAATAAACTTGGAGTGCTTATTACTGGGACTAAAGCTTATTCAGCAGCTTTTGTAAAAAAGAACTGTTTGCATTTTTTATTAAAATCCAGGGAATTTCCTCAATGCAGAGGAATAAAGCCACTGGTAATCTCTGTAATTTCATGCCTAGGTAGTGCTAAAGTGAGGAGTCCTAAATTTTGTAACTTGTATCTGAGGTGAAAGACCAGACTCTAACTTGAAACCAGAGCAATTCCTATCATATACAAATGAACAAAGAGGAAAATCTCTCTAATTCAGATGAAGCCCTGAAAACAGAGGGCTGCTATTGACTTCAGCAGTCCTTGATACAGTCCTAGATCCAAATGCAAACCCAGATGCCAAAGCGTCCCTTGCTTATGAAGCCTGTCCCTGTGAGCCCAGCTGTGATATGCTCATCCTGATCAGAGTGGGAAACGTTGGGATAACCTTGTGGCGGTGACACCACAGCTTCTGTGTTCTGGAAACCACAGGGATACGTGAGAAGCATAATTTCTTACCTTTGCCTAAATTTGGCTTTGCAAGATCCAATTGGAGCAGAGGTAACAGTTTAGAAGGATTTTCATTTTAAAATTTTCCAAAACTTTTCCAAATTCTGACCAAAGTCTTGGCATATTTTTAGAGGAGAAAAGAGGACCTGAGTGTTTATCACACATTTATCTCTCTGGAATCTTGCATTCAATGCTGCAAACTGAAGCCCATATATATTTAAAAAAGAACCCAAACCAAAAGAGTAGCATGAGAAGGTTACTGAGTCCCTTCCCCCCTACACTTTCCTGGCTCAATGCTCTGCAAATTGGCAGATTATCAAATGGGGAATAAGGTTCCTTGAACGAATTCTTGTGTAATAGGATTTGTGGAGGGAAGGATTAAACTTCCATACCTGACTGAGGATAACAAGCCACCTTTTCTTTTCTTCCTTGTATAAAATTTGATTGAAGGTTTTAAAAGTGGCTCAAAAAATATTGAGAATGCTCCCCTCTAATTAAAAAGCTTGTAAACAGGGTATGCCCTGTGCTAAGTCCACAGCAACTATATAGGTCAATTCAAAACATCTACCAAAGAAAAAGACTTCAATATGTTGTCCAAAATAAATGAGGACTCTATGTGAAGTCCAAAAGCAAACAATGAAATGACGGAGGAAGGAGGTCAAAGACTCACATACCTCCGAGAGGTTTTACCTGTTAGGATGGTGATTATCACTACAGCAAAGATGTCTGGGTATTTCGCCAGCACTCCAGGAGCATCCATCTCCATGTATTTTTTGCAAAACTCTTCAATGTGCTGGCCTATGATCTCATCAAACGTCGCACTCCAGGCTCTGGCCACACTCGAGGTTCCTGCCAGAAGACAGAAAGGATGCAGATCACCCTTTGTGATTGGCATATGTCCCAAACTGGGGTCAGCTCACAAGGGTTTTTGCCATGGGAGGCCCCAAAGCAACCTTGCATGTGCTTCCTGGGTGCTGGGAGCAACCTTTCCTCTGCAGATCCAGCCTACAGCCTGTATTCAGGCCTGGCATCTGCTTTGGTGATAATACACACAGGTGACAGGTCTCACGCTCAGCTGACAAGATAAAAAAATCCTTATAGTTTGGCTTCTTAGTAAACCCCAACTTTGCCTTTGCTACTGCCTAGACTGACCTCTGACACCCCCGGCACCCCAAACTTCCCCCAGGCCTGGTAATTTCTGTTACTAGAGAGGTCCGACTGTCACGTTGGTAGAGGACCCTGGCAACCCTGTGCGCTCTGGATCAGGACCCCAGACGCCTCTCCTGGTAGCCCAGGCAGAGGGCCCTTGCAGAAGCCAGCTGGCCTCCAGAAGCATAACACTGGAGCACCAGAGTCTGGATCACAACACTCACCCAGCTCTACAAGCTCTGCACTCCAGCAGGTCTACTCCAGCCTCCAGTGCTAGAGCATCCAAGCGGGATAAAGATGTAACTTACAGGTTAGCTGAGTGTAAGTCAGCCCACTGCAGGATGGTGTACCCAGCAAGCGGTACAACTCCTGCCTGCAGCAAGTGCTTAGACTTACCCCTCCGGGGCTGCTGTTTGCTGTGGTTCCCGAGAGCACCAAACCACGCACAGCTTGCCAGGGTGAGGACTGAACCTGGGGTCTCAGGATGACCAAGACCGGGACATTGTCTGGGCCAGAAGAGTCATTTCAGAGAACTGAAATAGTAACAACGAAGAGCTACCACCAGACAGTGACAGCACTGTGTAAAATAAGTAGGTTTGGGTAATAGCCAACTTCTCCCTCTCCTGCGTGAAAGCAGCTATGATTACTCCCGATGTCTAATACAGTACGCTAAATATAACAACATCTAAATTGCAGGGTATAATTACTGTACGTAATTACCTAGTTAAAAAAAGAGGTTGGTTTGGTTTTGTTGGCAGAGCAGATCCTCAGAGGATGCTGTCAGGGGCCCCCTTACATCTAGAACAGTTTGTCCTCACACACTCACCTGCGAGCAGGTGCTCAGGTCTCAACTCCAGCACAGGCAATCACGTCAGACAGAGTCTGTGCTCAGCTACAGCTACAGCCTCTACAGTAGTGGTAGGCAATGCCTGCAGCAAACCTGGGAACACGCTCCACCCTAATCCAGCTTTGCAACAGTGGGAAAACAAGCTGCAGAACAGACTCTTCTGTTCACACAGTGCACAGTGTGAATTCTTTTAAAGAGGTGGGACATCAGAGCCTTCAATTTTATCCTGAAAAGCTCCGCAAGTTATGGTAGACAGACTATTTCTTTAGTGCTGTTTGGATTTGTTTTTTTCTTGTCCTGGCTCTAATATTTCATGTTCTAGGCCAGGAACAACGAGCTCCTGCACATATTACATCAGATGCCAGTTGCTTGGATGCCAGTTCCATGTAACTGTAAGCTCTTTATCCTGAACACTCTGTAACCAACAGCCTTGAGGGCATAAAGGGAATCTGACATTCTTCCAAGAGAGCAGACACCGGGGTAAGAGCAACACAGGCACCCACAGAAGGCTGATCTTACAAACTATGCTGCCGCCCTGGACTAAAGCTAAGGCCTCGCAGCACACCCACTATACTTACCAATAACATAGGAGAGGATTAAATTCCACCCTGTGATGAAGGCCCACAGCTCGCCCACGGTCACGTAGCTGTACAGATAAGCTGATCCTGTCTTAGGAACCCGAGCACCGAATTCTCCATAGCAGAGTCCAGCCAGCACTGAAGCCAAGGCAGCAATCAAGAAGGAGATAACAATGGCAGGTCCCGCATTTTCCCGTGCCACGGCTCCAGCCAGTACATAGACACCTGCACCCAAAGTGCTGCCTACACCCAGAGCCACTAAGTCAAATGTGTTGAGGCATCGCGAGAGCCGACTGTCTTCTCGACCGCAGTCCACATTTTTCCGGCGAAGAAGCTGGTTTCCAAAATTGATGATTTTCTGACACTCCATCTTTGTGTCTGGGCCTGCAAGAAAGATGCTGCCATCACCACCTGGACCAGGATACCCCAAAACAGCATCACTGCACAGGTACACTCCTACAGCCCTGCTCCATTTCAACAAATGAAGCTTCCCAAGTTCCACATTTTTACATGGCAAAATGTCTTTTTTTGGCATTTCACCTATGGTTAGCACAGAGAATTAAAACAGACAAAACCAAAGTGTTTTCTGCTTCCTGCTCCTTGTCACACTGCAAAGCCTGTGTGATCCCAGGAGAGACGCAGGACTCCACCCCAGCTCCCACCCCACTCCACTACCACCCAGTCCACAGACAAGTGGGCAAGCCAAGAACATAAATCCCATCTTTCGGATTTCAGAGCAGCTCTCCTGGACTGGAACTTATAAAGAAGTATAAAGAGAGAGATGTACTTTTAAAAAGAGACATACATTTTTTAAGTCTCGGGGTGAACGAAGTATTACATCCCCGAATAAGGCATCACATGTGCTATCACTGTCCCTGGAACACAACACAACCACATGATGCAGTCAGTGACACCAGCTGCAGTCAAACAGACCTGGACATTTCTCCACTTCAAGCTCCAGCCACAGGCAGTAGCACAGGCTGCTGCGGCCACCAACCATGCAGGCTGAAACAGGTATCATTCAGGAAAGTGGACACGCAGAGCTGACTTTTAACTCCGTTACATCAAGCAAAGGCTCAAGCAACAACTGAAGCGAGAGCACAGCTGGCCTCCCTGAACAGCCATGTCCCACTCAGGACAGCACCATTGCAGGGTTCCACTTCAGGAACTGCACTATTCCTGTGCATGGACCTGCTGTCATGGCTAAGCAACAGTGCGTGCTGGCATCAGCACACATGCAGTCCATGTGCAGCTCACCTGCTTGGGGCTTTATGATGTGATTATCAGCAGAGAAAGCAAATCCCTCTGTGTGGAGTGATCCCTTAAGAAATCCTTCTGGAGTCTCTCTTCTCATGAGACACATATCTTGCAGAGCTATACCGTAGGAAGGTTTCACTATGCAACTCATCAAGCCTACAAACTGGACCATCTGCATAGGTGTCCACCTAATGCAGACAGTAACAGCACTTGTTGAAAGCTACAACCAGTCAAACAAGGATAGCCAGCAGCGGGGTCATCTCCTCGGGGACATCTGTGGAATCAGTGCCATTAGGGAGTCTGTCCCTTTAAGATTTATGTCCTTGCACACAGTACAGGTAGAGAAGCATTGTCTTGCTCTTTCTGAAAACAATTAAGTTTGGTGCTTCAAAACTGTCCTTGCCTTTAGAGAGCATCTAGAGGGCTCCTCCTCCCCTGAATCCATGAGCACGGCGGGAGAAGGAAGTTTTTGCTTTTTGCACTGCCAAGTCTAGCCCCATTTATCACAGGCAACCATGGCATAACATCACACCTTCCCTTCAAAATTTCCAGGTGCCTTAATTCCACTGCTGGAAAGCTCCACCAACACTCTGCTACTCTCCAGCCAAATGCTTTGTTAGGCAGCGTTTACACGCATGATCCTGTGCCAAGAATGGCCTTTCCCCACTCAGGTCATTACACCAATGTATCTTTAGAGATCAGTTCTTAACCTCAGCCTTCATATTACAAAGGAGAGGGATCTAAGCCCCAAAGACATGGCCAGTCCCTTGCCCTGTGTGCAGCTGTTCTCTGAACCACCCTCTGAGCAGCAGTATATCCCATTAGCACCCTTGTACTGGCTGTATCAAAAGGAACCATCAGAAGAAGCAACAAAAGCATCCCAAGGGCAACCACTAAGAGCCCAGTCCTTTATTGGCGTTTGTTTTCCTCTCCAAATCCTCTCTCCATCCTTTTTGCCCTGTGGCAGTTTCCTACCAGTCCTCATCTTAAACAACCTCAGGTGTGCCACCACATCAAAAGCTTTACTCAATATAAAGGAGAGCTATCACTTTTCCCTTTAAACCTACAAGTAAAAAATCCCACAATAGACTCCCAGCTTCCCTGTGCCTCTTCTCAAATAAAACTGTCAGGTGAATCTACCCATCTTTCATAAGTAAACTCACTTACCTGTTGGCTCTTCTCCAGTCAATGGCACCACCTCCTATGACAAGGGTTTCACTTTGCTGGATCACCAGATCATGCCCCAATTCTTTCTGATTACCTGTCCCTAACCCTCCTCTTCTGTGTGTTGCTCCCACAAAATGCAGCCATTTTCCTCAGCCCACACTCTACCATCCCACTTTCATCCCAGCATCATCATCCTCATTCAGAATTGGGCAACTGGATAATATGATGCTCTCCACAGGTAGTACATTTCTGCAGGACCTGCTGTATTACTCCTAATTCAAATACACAGAAAAACATGTTCTTCATCTTGAATGCCCCTCCAGTGAAGCAAATCCAACACTTGTGAGAAGCATCAAGAAGCTTTGAATGTCCCTACAGAGCCACACTCCAACCAAAGATGACAGGCAACTGAAGCCAGAGTAACAGAGCTGGCAGTAACAGCAGCCTGCCATACTTTTAAAAACCAGATCTGGCTACAGGCACTAAAATCACTACTTGAGTAGGACTAGATGCCATCTTCCATCGCAGACTGCATTCTGTAGCTCCAAGAAGCCGCAACCTGATATTCACATTGCATCATTAAGCCCGGACTTGGCAGCAGGGCCTTAAAATGTTTCTTCATTAATTATGGAAAAGGAGAAAAGCTCTTTTATTTAGATGCAATGCTGGAGGCTTTCACTTTCCAATGAATAGTGCCTTGTGCACCAATAATGGGCCAGCAGTAACAATCAATAGTATGCTGAGAATAACGTTTAGGCAAAAATACTACTAAATGCGATTTACAGTATGGTCAAGTGAGACCGGTACTTCATCAGCTCTGGCTGAAACCCAGTGTAAAAGATGGGAAAATACATGCTAAGAAACTTAATTGAGTAAACTCTTAAATCCAATGCTTCAACTTTGTCACCACAGCATTAACTACAAAATAAAAAATCTCTTCACTTTTCCAAGACACCAACCATAAGCTCTAGCTCCAGTCCCTTTCTCTTAGTCTTATGCTAACTCCCCTACTACAAGAAAGTAATTACAACTGCAGGAACAAGGCTGAGGATTTACAAGTCTCCCCATGTCAGGAATTTTCTCTCCACCAACAGTTCTCAAACATTCTCCTGAGAGACGTGGATTTAAACTAATGAAGAAAGGCAGGTTTCAGGCCAATCTTAAGAAAACTCATTTGATGAACCATGGGAACTCCCAGCACACAGAGAAGGAAAACTGTCTTCTCCCTTCAGTAAGCAGAGAGACCTCTTCACCCAAGTGAATTCATGCCAGTTCACTCACGCAGTCTCTCCAACTCTACCCAATCCTGTCAGCCAGGATTGCTTTCACTGGACACCTGCCCCCTCCCCAAAGCAGGGACAAGGCACTCCTGAACTCTGAACTGGGGTAAGGTGACACAAAGAGCACTGCACTGGAGCATCTCCTATGAATTTCAGGGCTTTCTAGGACAACACAAGTCCTAGGTTTTGCTTAACTCCCACCTGAGGGATGCAGCAGTCCCACTAATATATGTGTCCTATGAAGACCACAGTAATTGGGCTAACTCATCCACCACTCTCTGGCAGTGGTGGTGGTTTACATTCAGTCTGGAGCTCCAGGAAACGGGGAGGATCGCAGTGTGGTGCACCAAGAAAAAAGGCTACAGACACAAAAAAAGCCCTCCAAAACAAAACAAAGAAATCCTTGCCATAAACTGCAGCCAACTATGAACAGGATACCCACAGGAAATGTGTTAATGGATTTATTTTCCAAAGTTAGTGTGAAAGTCAAGACCAGTTTAACTCAGACCAAACTCTGGACTTCAGAAAAAACACAGGTTTATTCTGCAGTACAGAAACATCAAGAAATGCAACAAGACTGGTGAAAAAGTTTACTACTTGCTAAGTCAATATTCATGGCAGGGTTTAGACATTCAATGGCCCAGAGGAGTTAGAAGCAACACAGAATATGGTGATGTCCTAGCTGAGGCTATTAATAGAGACAGAAAATAGAAAGGAGGTAGAGAGATGCCCCAGCTCAGACAGAAGCAAGATCCAGAGAGGTCTGCAGGGATGCAGTGCAATGGGCAGAGCTCTCCTGCCCTTTGCACAGAGTACCTGGGTAGGCCCGGATGGATCACTGGGGCTGAGCTGGAAAAATCATAGAACACCAGAGATCTTCCTTACACCATGTGTAAGGTCCAAGCCTCCCCAAACCCCAGCGACTTTGTGCATTTTGTGCTCCTCAGGGTTTGCACCTCTGAGCTGACACAAAACACTGCTGAGCATACTGGGTTTTTTTCGATGAGGTGCTGAGCATCTCTTACATGGAAAATCCAGGTAAGGGAGAGGAAGTGATTCAGAGCAGCACTGCGGAGGACTTGGAGATGCTGGTTGATAAGAAACTCAACATGAGCTGGCTTCAGTGCGCGCTCGCAGCCCACAAACCAACCATGTCCTGGGCTACATCAAAAGAAGTGTGAGCAGAAGGTCAAAGGAGGTGATCCTGCCCCTCTACTCTGCTCTCGTGAGCCCCCACTTAGACTACTGTGTGCAGTTCTGGTGTCCTCAGCATAAAGACATGGAACTGTTGAACAAGTCCAGAGGAGGGCCATGAGGATGATCATGCGAGTGGAGCCCTGCCCCCCCATGAGGACAGGCTGAGAAAGTTGGAGCTGTTCAGCCTGGAGAGCAGAAGGCTGTGTGGAGACCTCATAGCAGTCTTCCAGTTAGATATAAGGAAGTTCTTTGCTGTAAGGGTGGTGACGCACTGGAACAGGTTGTCCAAGGAAGTGGTAAATGCTCCATTCCTTGCAGTGTTCAAGACCAGGCTCGACAGAGCCTTGGGCGACACTGTCTAGGGTGAAGAGCCCCTGCCTGTGGCAGGGGGGATGTAACTAGATGATTTTAAGGTCCTTTCCAACCCAAACCATTCTTTGGTCAACATGTGGGTTTCTATCATGCCCACACAATGGGAACGAGGCTAGCCTTAAGAGCCCAACAGTACTAATGATACACTTGCTTGCAAGCATGATACACTTGCTTGTAAGCAACCCACTGCCCCATATACCACAAAGCACCACAGACAATGTGCTCTGTGGGAAACAGAAGCAAAAGGCAGAGGTCAGGCTGTGCAGTGTGACATTATACTTTTCTAGGAAGTGCCTCCAGGCAGAGGTGGATCAAAGTTCCCCGCAGTTGAGAGCCCCACTCAAGATCAAGAGAGCACCTTCATCCTGCCCAAAAAGCATGCTCATAAAGTCTGAGCATCTCTGTTGTGAACAAAATACCTCCTAACAACATGCAGAAAACAGACAGGGCACAGTACCCGCACCGCAGCCATGTTTTACATCACTTACACACAGCACAATCCTTCATCTCACAGGTGACTGATCTTCATCCTAAACGTCTCTCACACGTCTTTTGTTGCTTTTGAAACAGCAGGTACCAAATCAACCTTTCGATTTCAATTATATTCACCATAGCTCGGCAAAGACACCTTTGATAAAAGACAAGTGGTACTTTTTGTCAGGAGAACAATCTTTTGGTTTAGTAGGATGCAGTATAGGGGGCCATTCATTACACCTCTGCCCAAAACCTTTCCTCTGATATCATTTGTTATCTTTGCGATTGTATCAAAGGGTGATTTTCACAGAGATTATGATTTTTCCCTCCTTAGAAGTTGGATCCGGCTGTGACCTCACTTTCTGAAACATGCGTTCTTCCTTTGAAGTAAGGAAATATGTTCCAGGCTGGTTCCTCTCACTCCCACTCCCAACCATACTTGAAACGATGAGCCTTTTTTTTGAATGTACAGTCAGTATTCCTGCAGCGTAACACAATCCTAACCGCATAAAACAATATAAATTATTCCAAGAATGTTACCAGACTGTACATAACCACCTTCAAGCTGAGGAAACTTGATCTGAATGCTAGAAACACTGATCTGAATTACAGATTACCTTTGCTCTGCACACACCTAGCTCTCACCCCCTGCTTTAGCTCCAGTTTCTCCGATGAGAAACACTGCAAGCCCTGGCTGCTCAGGCCCTGGGTAGGAAACGGCTTCACCCCAAGGCTTTGGGCACCTTCAGGAGTAGAGGAGGCACCTTCAGGTTTCAGCAGGAGGCGAGGGCTTTGAGACCAGCGGGAAGCAATGACACACCTAGATAACCTAGCAGGGTGTACTCTGGGGCAGGGGCCACATCCTTGGTTGAAATCCTGTCCCACTGAAGTCGATGGCAAAGCTCCCACCAACTTCAATCGGGTCCAAATTCCACCCACTGCTACAGGTCCTTGTCTTTTATTTAAAGTGCATTTTATGTTTGTTACTTTTGTTCCCTGTCCAAATTCTTGTTCCTTGACTGCATTGTATTTTCAAATAAAATAAGATATTCTTCCTCCTCTTATCTAATGGTTAACATACCTATTATATCAGGTTGATAGATTTCCTTCCCGATTAACAACATTCTAAAAAGGGACATTCTCCAAAACAAACCCATAAGAAAATAATCAATCTTGCATCTGGTTAACAGCAAAACGTAAACCATAACAAACATCTGTGATGCTAAACATAAAACACTGTGTAAAAATAAGCTGACAGGGCACCATTTTACATAAGCAGTACTATCACTTCCTAAACAATTACAATTTGTTTCAGCTTCTGAAAAACCACTCCTTATCTATTTCAAGGCCTTGCTGCTTCTGAGAATTTTCTTCTTCTGTTTGCAGAATTAAGGCCAGAACAAGGAGTTTTCTACCATGGACAGGAGAAGACCCAAGCCTGACCTTGCTGCAAGCCCCATGAACTCCCAGGCACTGCCTCAGAGGAAGCAAGAGCAGAAATCCTCACTCAACATTGTGCCATATAAGTTCATATCCATTTTGAAATCTCTACTGCCATCAGTACCCTTCTCATAGAAGGGTGATATCCTCTGGACAGTCTTATTTTCCCTCAGCATCCTTTTGGTCTTCAACAAATGTATCCCCCAAACTGCTGTACCCTCACTGCTATTAGTTTGCAGAACAAGAATCTTGTGCTTATGCCATGCTGGTATGCTGGCAAACAATGCAGAATGGGTCCTGTCCTCTATTTTTAGTTTAAAAATGGGTCAGCTCACTGAAAAAGCATGTAGCAGCGATGAGAACTTTTTGATCACCACACCAATAGCAAACGCATCGGGAAGCCCTTTTCAGAGGGCTGATTTTGCTACTTCCATCCCTACGGAGGGATGGACATTCTCATTCAAATGGACATCTGCATTTGCCAAGGTATTTCCTGAGAGGCGCCTTCAACACTGCAGCATGCCCAGGAGCCCGGCTCCCGAACCCCAGCGCCACCAAGGGCGCCCCGAGCCCTCCCCAGGCCCTGCCCAGGCACCAGCAGCGCCGCTCACACCGCA
>JAOEHY010034859.1:10418-33456 GCA_025447955.1 Psilopsiagon aurifrons | reverse complement strand
CTGCACACAGTACTCCAAGTGAGGTCTCAGGAGAGCAGAGTAGAGGGGCAGGATCACCTCCTTCAACCTGCTGGTCAGGCTCCCATTAAAAATTACTATCTTATTCCTAATATTAATTTTTTAACTGCTAAGCATAATTTCTTGTCTCTACTAAAGAACCCTTTGTATATTCTTCCCCTGAAGGGACCATATTTACACTAGTTTGTTGTCTCTTAGCAATTTTCTTAGTTAACAAATCAGAGTGAGTTCTCTCAGGCATTTGTAAAACGTTTTCCAGCATTCTCCCATCAGATCCAATATTTCAGCAAACTCAAAAAAGTATCTTTCTGTGGGGATTTAATTTAGTGAACCAAGCTCTGGAAATCAAACCAAAAGGTGGTCCTCATTCCCACAGACTTTGAGTCCTAGCACAAGCAAAGAGAGGGATTGAAAGGCAGAGAAGCACAAGAACCCAATGGGATGCTGAAGCAAACATGACAAGCAGTTATCTTAGCACACCCAGAGATTAACTGTTTACAAGTTTTTTGTAGACACCATGGCAAAGGAGAGTTTTAATGAGGGATTTGAAGGTGGATAATAATGTAGCTTCACAGATGTTTACAGGGAGCTTCACCCAAGCATAAATAATTAGCACTGATAATACTATCTTCAGTGGGCATGGAGGTTTTAAAGGGTGCTTGAATGAGCTCGCTTGGGTATCCTAGGCAGCAGACAGTCAATAGTGTGACATTATACTGCTGCAAACATACCCAGCTCCTCCACATAGGTAGTTAGCCCAAGCTGCAGTATCACATTACACTGTTGTCAGTACTTCACAGTGTTGTTCAGATGTAGCAAAGCTATCTCTGCATGGCAGTATGCTGGTGCTGCACAGATACTCCCTGAAATGCCTGTAGAGGTTACGGATAGTGAAATAAGTGAGGATTTTTTTAATTTACTTTCTTCTGTATCAGGAAGTTTCTTGATAATACATTGCCTTTTCTGGGTCATATTTAAGAATGGGAAATAGCATATTGATTTTGTCATGCCAGTGAAGAAATGTGAACTTGTCAATGTCTATGGTCACTCCATCCAGCAGGCTGATCCTCCATTTCTCTGCCAACTGTAATGTGCTGAAAAAATACTTTTATTGGAGGGACAAAAAAAAAAAAAAAAAATATGTTGGACAATCAACACTCAGTCTGGCTGTAACAGTTCAACAATATGTAATAAAATTGCTTTTTCTTTTCACCTGGAATTGTTACCTTCCAGTCTGAAAATAAACCATTTTAGCAGCAAGCTCTGGGCAGCTACACAGTCACAATCAGTTCAATCCAATATTAAAATCTTCAGCAAATGTGATTTTAAGCTACCTTGTGAGAATTTCCCTTCTAAGGAAATGTTCTGCATTTTCGATTGGTCTGGTTTCAGTCTATGTTTATGTCCAGATATTATGGCTCAACACTCAGTCAGCCGATTAGGAACTACATTGAAATTCAGCCACCAAACAGCACAGAAGTATCAGAAAAATTCACATAAAGCCCTGGGTCCCTCGTTGCAGCTTGGATACTTCCCTGATTTCTACATAAAAATATGATATTTCAAAAATTATTGCTGTCTGTACTGTATCTGAATAGCTTTTTTTGAGCTGTTTTGCCATCTCTGCAGACAAGAAGAAATTTTAGATTTTATCCCTAGAGGGTTACTCTTTGTGTTCATGTTATTTTCAAACCTGAGCTCAGAGCCTCCTGAGAGCTCCTCAGTCTTGCTACTTGGATGAAGGATGAAGAGCTGCACTCGAATCTGCAGCAGGAAGAGAAGAGGCAGAGGGAAGCCCCTGTTATGGCTGGTGTACTGCTCTGGTGCCATAGAGGGGCAAAAGCAGAAGCAGGAGCAGAACATATTGCTTCTGGAATACCCTCCTTTCCTTGCAACTATTCCAAACATCATAGTACCTCTTCAAATGGCAGTATCTGCTATATGTATGATTTCTAGTAGTCCCTCAGAAATGGTCAAGAAATTAACTGTAGCTGCACCTCAGAAGGCTGACAGTCCTGGCCAACTCACTGGTTTGCCTATACCTTCAGATAGCTCTGCATATATTTGTATGGCACAAAAATGCTATCTTTTATCTATGTCACTGAATCTTTTATCAGATTCAAATATGAATTTAGGGAGATAAGAGGAAATACCAGAAGCCATAATGTGAAAGGTACACTTTCAAGCTTTCAAGTGGAGGTTTGATTTATTGGAAATTCAGGACTGAAAGGTCAATAGGGATTTTCCAGGGCAGATATTCCTCACATATACAATAGAATTTGTCACTTGAATTGAAATCCAAAGTCTTTTTGCTCAAAGAGGCCTTTACCTTTTGGTCTGATAGTGGATATTTTTAGCTCCTGGATCTCATTAACCTACATGGCTTTTGTGAGATGGTGGATTAGAACCAACAGAAGCAGAAAAGGCAGCCACATGCAGCTTTTTGAGGACAAGACAGTAGCACAGACTAGTCAACTATTGCAGTCTTAATACTGTCTAAAACCGGATGGAGGTTTTGAGCATGAGAAAAAAAGAAAATAAGTGATTTTACCCATCTTAACTTTTTTAGCTGTGAAAATTAGATGCTTACTTTTTGAATAAATCCTCTCTCTGTCTCAGAAATAACCACTGTAACCACATCATTTTGTCTTTATCTTGTGAGAAGCAGAGGCTGATGAGAGATAAGGTAAGTAATGTAACTGGCCAATGCATGGCCTTGATTTTCATGAAATAATTAGAGCAAGATATTAAAAGATAAAGAATGATACTCATTAATAAAAATGATATAATAATTGTCTCTCTTCTTGACTGTGACATTAATCCAGTCACAGATTGATTTCAAGGAGAAAATAAACAACTATCTTTACAGAATCTTAGGTCGTCAGCTCCTTCTAACATATCTTTCCCTGGGGAGAATTTTCTTAGCTGATATTGCCTAATTATACTTCCCAATCTTGCCTTTTAGCAGATTGTCATCTATTTAAATGAAGATCTACTGCCTATCTAAATGAAGGGTCATTGTTCCATATCTGCTGATAGAAGGAAACAGTAGAGAAAGAGCTCTGGACTTCTGCCAGCTAATTAATAAAGGACGCTTTTAAGGTACAGTTTTTTGCGAGATCATCTAACTTCTGCCCCACTGTCACAAAACTCTCTCTCTTTTCAGTGTAAATAGTGCTGATTAAGGAAATAAAAACTTGTCTACTGATCCATTGAATATTTTCCAGATTCTTCTCCTCTGTCCCTTCGTTTTTTGAAGTGACAAAACTGCTCACCATTTCATTCATTGCATATAGTACCTCCCAATGGAAACTTCCCACAAATCAGACTGAACTCGAAGAACATGGGCATTGATGAAAAGAAAATATAGAGAAAACTCTAAAATTGAGAGCTGAGCTAGGGAATTTTAGCTCCCCAGTTTTAACCAGCTCCGAAGGCTGTTTTCTTTTACTTACTTCTTGAAAATATTTTACACTGGCTGTACTTCGTTTTCCAGCTGTCAGAGTTAGAAACAAATCTAGTTTATCCCTGGCATTTTTGTACTTTTCTTTCAAAATACTTCATATTAGACATTTTTAAGTCTAGAGCGTGCTATTTTTTGAACATTCAGGCTGAATTTAGGAAGCTGAAAGAAAATATTGTGATGCATTTTGTACATGCAAAGTTAACTGACTGCAAACATATAAACTGTAATAAGTTTTAAAAAGATCTTTTTCTAAATCGAATTCATTTTTGTCAGAAGTGTATTTGAAAGTGAAAGGAAAAAGCCTTTTACTTTGGCATTTTAACTTGTGGTGTTGTTTTCAATCAACTGTGACTTTCCCTGAAGGAAAAGTCCCAGTTTATACTGCATGTAATACTTCAAGCTTCAGAATCTCTGATATTAGCATGAGTTGAAAAGTCAAGTAAGTAGGAATTTTTTCCTTTTTGTTAACTTGCAAGAGTTTTGTCTCTTTCTGCCACATCTAGAAGAAGAAGTCCTTTTCCTTTATTTTCCCCAAGGAAAAAAAGAAAAAGGCAAAAAACCTTGAAGACCCAGTAAGGAGGAAGCCAGCAGTAAGAGGGAAGAAGGCAGAACAGAGCATGAAAACTGCTCAAAAAAATCAAAACAGCAATGAAGCCTTGTTCTTTACTACACTTATCAGCCCAGGCAGTAAAACTGCTTTTCCTATGGTCAGTCCCCTAGGTTTCATGGACATCTTGGTTGAGATGCAAACCAGACAAACTAGAGGAAATGCAAGAATTCAATAGTAGAGAATTTCCATTTCCCTGCAGAGGATAGCTAGCTAGTTAACCTGATGATGACAGGTTTGGAGACTTTGTGTACAGGCATGCTCACATTTCTTCTCATTTCAAGAGTGAAAAGAATCTATTAATTTTATTGATTCTCCCAAACGACGCTTAAAATTGTTGCCTACAGGAAGGTCCCTCCTTTGTCAGATAAATTTTACTTTAAATGCACTACGTCTTCACAGGAGAAAAAACTACATAGCCTAATAAAGTTCTCTCTATTCAGTTCTCATATTCTTCTTTTTGTATTGCCAAGTCAATGCATGTATATTTTGTTGTTTCTTTATATGGACTCTCTGATATTTAATGCTCTTTCCAGTTACATTTCAACACTTTCAGAAAATAAATTATTGAGGAAAAGAACCAGTTTGCAAACATAAAGGGAAAGTTCAACTGAAGTTTTCAAAGGCCATTTTTACCCTTCTTGCCTGTTATATAATTTTCTAATTTGTTTTTTTTTTAAGCATCCGTATCATTTGCTAGTTTGTACCCTGGCACTTCACTGGCTACATAAATGTATGATGTAATTGTTGAATAAGTTGTCTAACTGCATATAATACCACTCTAAATTCTGCATAGGCATCTGTAGCTAAAAATCGCAACATAATTACATACACATAGATATTTAGTTAACTGTCAATTATAGCGTAGTTTTTACACTGTTTTTTGCAAAAGCTGATGAATGGAAGAATGTTTTGGTACTTTCAGCACCATGAGACTGGCTATCTGTGAATTCTTTTTGTTTGGAAGTTTTGAATTCAAAAAGATGTTAACTGTTTAACCTACATTTGTGTTTATGCTTTAAAAAATTGTTTCCTAAATCTAGATTGGTACTGTAAATTAGGCTGGATTTAAGCATATAGTTAAGAAAAATCTTACCTCCAAAGTAGGTACGAAAAGGGCTATTTTCTTCAAATGAAATTCATCCAGTCAACAGCAAATATTTGTGCAATATGGAAGTATTGATACCTGATCAATTTAAGGTACAGCTTTTTACTGTAAAAGGCTGCAAAAATATACTACCTCATACCTTTTCCTGTATGTTCATACCTTTGTCTGCTAATAATACCATGTATATCATGCATGTCTTCCATCATCATCGTGTCTTTATATTAGCCAGTAAAATATGAATCTGTAGAGAAAGGTGAAAATGATTCTGCAGCCTCCCTAACTAATCTCCAGATTTCTCTCTTAATCATGATGCTGGGACAAAGATAATGAGCCTGATCTTATCGACATTTTCCTCAGCATCAGAAGACAAGAGCCTGAAAATCCTCAGACAAGGAGGGGATTGAAACAGTCTCTCTGGAGCTGGGTGGTTTTTGCCAGTAGGTTTAACAGTGTAGGATTAAAGGGAAGCAGCTTTACCACTGCCTGGAGATTTGACATTAAAAGAAAACACTGAGTCTGTGCTATCGGCTCCCACCAATTAACTGTAACTGCAGTAGGTGTTTACTTGATAGGGTTAGTAAACAGTAGATAATTTTAGAAGGCTGTGAGAAAACTGTAAAACTTAACACAGGTTATTAAACCAGATCCAAATGCTGAAGAAATCTTTGGTATTTCTGGGACACTTGATATTTCACCAAAATCCATTAAGTAGAATTATGAAGTTAGAAACTCATCAGAGTATAATCCTTGAGTTAGGGTTCTTTCCTTTCACTGTCTATAATTACAGCATGGTATCAGGAGCAAAGGTTGAAAAAGAGTGAATTGAGAAATAGTGGAATAAAAGAGGAATAATTGGACAACATGGAGCATGAATTTAAAAATCTAAAGAGGCTGAAATTCTCCAGGAGTACAGTAGATGACTGAAAAGATTCATGCCAGATAATTGTATCTTTGTGAAGCTAGGGGGAAACCCTGAAAAGAAAAATGTAATCATGCAGGTTTTTTAATTTTAATATTCCAAAGTATGAGATTAATTTAAAAATCAACGGTTAAATGTTAAATGAGAAAGAGCAAGCTAGTTAACATATTATGCTACTGAAATTTAACAAGCATTGTACTCCAATAAGTGGATTCATGTAGTACATTTTTGAGAGTATTAAGACAAATAGGCTGTTCTAAAAGCTTTAACAAAACCTTAACTTGAGATTAGCCTGTAACAGGTAACAAAAACCTCCCAAAACCTGTAAGAAATGCACAGCTAAGAAAAAAAAAAAAAAACACAAAACAAAAACAAACACAAAAACCAAAACCAAACAACAAATAAAAAACAACCCAAACAAACAAAAAATCCCCACAAATATTAGATTTACATCCTGGATTAGACTTATAAAAAAGAATATGACAATGCCTGGCTGCATAACAAACAGATTAGAATACAATGTTAGAGGGAAGAATTTTTTTTGCAAGTCTTTCTCATGCCAAAAAGTTACCAGAAAACATCAGAAAACTGAAAACATGACAATATAAAACCTAACCAGACTAAGAGAACGTGAAGCACAATGAAAGTACAGGCCGTACAAGTGCTCAGCCTCTCAGCAGAACGATTATATTCAAGGGAAGCCACTACATTGGCATAAAAGGGCTGAAGATACCTAAGAAAAAGAGATTTTAAAAAAGAAGACTTTGTGAAAATAGTGCACATTTCAGCAACACCTTTTGGCTACTCTGAAAATTAAAAAAGTCCTCATTCCATATGTATCCATTACTCATAGACAAGTGTCATTGTTTAAGCCCAGTCTCCAACTCAGCCACACAGCCTCCTTCTTCCTTTCCCCCGCTCCCGGAGGGATGGGGAGGAGAATCGAAGGAATGTAACTCCCACGGCTTGAGATAAGGATAGCCCAGTAACTAAGGTATAACACAAACCACTGTTGCTACCACCAATAATAACAATGATAAGGGAAATAACAAGGGAAGAGAATACAACCTCTCACCACCCACCAACCGATACCCAGCCCAACCGAGCAGTGCTCTAGCCCTTCCAAGTAACTGCCCCCAGTTTATATAGTGGGCATGATGTGCTGTGGTTTGAAATACCCCTTTGGCTAGTTTGGGTCAGGTGTCCTGTCACTGCTTCCTCCTGGCTTCCCCTCTTCCCTAGTAGAACATGAGGCTCAGAAAGACCTTGGTCAGAGTAAACTTTACTGAGCAACAACTAAAAATGTCAGTGTTATCAGTGCTGTTCCCAGGATGAAAGTCAGAAACACCGCACTGCACCAGCTACTAAGAAGGATTAAAATGGCTGTTACTGCTCAACCCAGGACAATATGTTAATGTGATATCTAAAAATACAAGAACATTTAAAGCATAGTCTTATTTACAGGTGTGAATAAGAAATGTTCAGATAAGGCACAACAGGAATTCTTTTTATTGAGGGAAAATAAAAGCAAGACAAAAGCTTGAAAACATAGAGTGTAAATTGTTGCAGGAGATGAAAAACATATTGTAGGGCTGAAAGTGTATCAGACCCTAACCTCACTGAGACAGGTTATGATGCAGAAGAAGAAGGCTGAGAAGATGGGAAGTAAAAATGACAAAGGAAAAGTAGGACTAAGTGAAGCTACAGAACAGCAAAGGTGTCATAGCGGAATTTAGGAGTAAGTTAGGCCCAAAGACAAAGCCACAGCACTCTGTCCCATAAATGACATTTATTTATTAACCAGGAGGAGCAGGTGAGTAGTTCTCAACACATACACTCATCTACATGCCATACAGATACACCCCCACCAGCCAGATTCTCAAGTTCAGCTTGAGCATCATGGAAAACTTGGACTCCTTACAGTCAGGAAAATGTGCCTAAGCCCTCGCTGGTGTCCTGGCTTTCACACACTGCTTCCACTTTGGGCCCAGCTTTCTGTGGTGTGCTGGGGTCCTGGGGAAGTCTTCCTGTCAAGTACCTTTACCTCTTTGTTGCTTTCTATCTTAGATGGTCAGACTAACTTTCTAAGCACTCTGGTGCTTCATAAAATCATAGAATCACAGAATAGTTAGGGTTGCAAAGGACCTAAAGATCATCTAGTTCCAACCCCCCTAACATGGGCAGGTATACCTCACACTAAACCATGCCACCCAAGGCTCTGTCCAACCCGGCTTTGAACACCACCAGTGACGGAGCATTCACAACTTCCCTGGGCAACCCATTCCAGTGCCTCGCCAACCCTTACAGTAAAGAATTTCTTCCTCATATCCAATCTAAACTTCACCTGTTTAAGTTTGAACCCGTTACCCCTTGTCCTGTCACTACAGTACCTAATGAAGAGTCCCTCCCCGGCATCCCTATAGGCCCCCTTCAGATACTGGAAGGCTGCTATGAGGTCTCCACGCAGCCTTCTCTTCTCCAGGCTGAACAGCCCCAACTTTCTCATCCTGTCTTCATACGGGAGGCGCTTCAGTCCGCTGATCATCCTCATTCATACTTTCAGGTAAGCTTCAGTACATCACACAAAGGTAAAAACATATTCTTAGCAAATTGGGTAATTGTAGAAATACAATTCTGACATAACACTGGCATTTAAAAAATGATATTCACATCAGAGTGAGACTCAAAAGTGTTATACATGCTGCATAGGAGAACAAGGAAACTTTAAAAATGGTGATAGTTCACATAGACATTTTTCTATGTGCTGGAAAATACTTATTGATTTTGGATTATGATTCCCACTTAGCAGAAGGATAAAGAATAGAAAACCACAACCATTACAAATTTGATTTCATGTACAAATCAATACTTGCAAGAGATGACACATGAGCCATTGTAATAACACATAAGAAACAGGTTTTAACACTTTGCAAAGTTTTTTGCTTTAAGTATACTTTTTCAGCTCCATGACAAACTCAGTTAAATTTAAAAACAAACAAACAAATTGCTTGAAGGATTCTTTAAAGCCTGATCTAGTAATTCAGATCTGCACTTGGTTCTGGTAAATTAAAGGACAGCACTTCTTCAATCTAACTTCTCAATGACGTGAAAAAGAAAGAAAAAAATTAGACCAGTGCTATACAAAGTAGGAATATGCTAAATTCCTTTTAAGCATAATAAAAACAACAAATAGAAATGTCCAGTAAATTGTGTGTCATGACAGAGCCAACTGACAATGACATTCATAGCACCTAAAATGTGGGCTTTTTCCTATGTAGCTGCCTCCTTTTTGTAAACTGATTAGACACCAGTGCCTGACGTAAGAGAAAACTGGATGAGCAGGGCCAAGGTGAAAAAGTTCAGCAGAAAAGTAGCATGAATGAGGTGCTACCTAGGAAGAGGCTAAGCAGAGGAATGCACAGACCAAGCACAGCTCTGTACAGATTTAAATATATAGAACACCTCAGGGATCTCAAAGATGAAAGGTACCAACTCACAAACTGGCTAGAAATATTATATTCTATATTATCTGTATACTGTGTATATACTATATGTGTGCCTTACTTTCCCCTGGAAGGAGAATTTGTGAGAGTTTTTGTCCCTTAAGAAGCTCCAAGCACTTTGATAGGAAGAAGGCCTGCAGACTGGAGGGCTGGGATACGAGGCTATCTCCCTGCCTCACAAATGCCACTCTCACATGTTAATTTATTCATTAAAACAAGTTTAGACTCACTGTCTTCAGTTTTCACTCCCTGAGAACCTCTTTCTGACTGCATCACCTTGTGTGATGGCCTGATGGGAGATGTGGTCTTGTACAGAAATTCTGGTCTGTGCTTTCCCTTACCAGATCAGAATTAGGAAATCAAATTAATACATCTGAAAAAAAGAACAGAATTGCTTTTTATTTTCAACTTGAATTCCTGTCTCTTGATAAGGTCCATAAGGAAATTATGTTTGCAATAGTCAAACATCGTAAAAATGCAATAACTAGAGTGGTGTTTTTTTCTAATTTTATAAAATGTAGTTGTTTTTAACAATTAATATAAAATCAAAGACATTAGAAGTGCAATAAAAGAATTCAAGAGACTCAAAGTACATGCAGACAGTACAGGAAGCAGAAATGCAGATCCTTAATGGTCAGGCTGCATCAAAATGAAACTGGAAGTATGAAACACAAGTATAAAACCCTGACAGCATCCGTGGTCCCCAGGAATTCTGCCTTCACAGCACACTACCTCTTGCAGATGGGGATAGGCAGAGAAAAGGTGACATGAATGGACAAAATGGGGAGAAAGGCTGCCATAAGAGCAAATGTGAAACTTCTTACTTGATCAGTTGCTCTAGCTGGTGTTCTGCATTTCTATCTCTGAGCAATTTGATGCTGAAACAGAGCCTGAAAAGTTTCATTTTTTCCCTCTAAATCTGTGGACCTTCAACTAGAAATGATAACTATAGTACTTAAGTTGACCCCAGAGAAGCTCACCTTCCTAGAATATATAGAAGGTGCAGAAAAAACTGATGTTTCTAAAGCTAAAAGCTGAGAGCAGAGTAAACATGTCAGCTACCGAATTATTTCTGAATAGAACTGAACTCAGAGTTGAAGAGGTCAAGGTCTGGGAAACTCCAAATAGCTTAATTTACCTGCTGACAAGTTTAGTTTTATTTAAAGTGCAATCAAAGGTTCTATACAACATAGGAGATATACAGTACCTTCAGTTTTTATACACTGCCATTTCCTGAAAGAAAGGACTATTCAAATATCCATACACAAAGTGGTAATTCTTTTAAAATCTTTTAAGAAGTTCCATTGTTAGGCCTCAAATTGTTCAGAAATGTTTTTCCTTTAAGCAATTTCTAATGGTTGTCACTATGATTTAAAGTCTTCTACAGAATCTCTCACATAAGGTATGCCTGCCTAAATTACTTTGGACCTAATTTTAGATAAACTGCTATAGCAAGTGTTGAATAAATGCATGAGTAAGCAAAGAAAAGCCAAACAGATATTTAACATTTGTGACTGGTGTTATCTTTCCTGAGTATTTGAATAGAAGTAGTTTAGGTTTGTTAATTAGGTTCCACACAAAAAAATCATGTTCAAAGACGTTACATTGCATTCATCATCTCCCTAAAAGGCTTGTCATTGCATTACCACTGGCTAAAAAAACAGCCTAATGCAGATCAATGCTAGATGAGTTTCTCTATGAGACACTTTCTTATCCCTTGACACAATAATGGTAAGTATGAGAAGAACTCTCACGACAAGCATATATTTAAGTCAAGATAATTTTGCTTGGGGTAGGGGGAAGCCCTCAAATAAAAAAGGTGCTGTGTTAGATATTGGTATGTATTGAAATTGTATCTGTGAGGTGTTCTGTGCTGGTCTTTTTCTTAATAAAAGTTGGAGGAGATTTTTCCATGACAACTGTGGTTTTCAGTCTGTTTGGTTAACTTTAAAAAAGTCTATAATAAAATGCTCTGGTATTAAATCTTTTAATTTGAGGAAGGAGACAAAGAACCAAGCAAGTGCACAGAAATATTGAACTCTGAGGTCTTTGCACAGTCGCAGGTTCCCTGAACTGTCATCCTGAGTTAGGGGATCAAGTATTCAGCCTAAGGCTCCTATGGCATATAAAAAGTATCTTCCTAGACCAAGTACTTATACCACAGTTGGTAATTATAAAGGACTCTTTGCTTTAGTTACAGGGTCACAGATACATATTATTCCCCTTATTTTCATTGTCAGTTTAATTTCACCCTTTATTTTATCCAGTCAGAACCAATAAGAATCACATCATTTGCACTGGAAATCACACAGCATGCAACTTTATCTAACTTTCACCATACACTGAAAATTGGTTTTTAGAGCTATCATTCTGCTTGGCCAAATCCCTTCGAAATCAATGGTGATTTTCAGAGCAGAGTGACTGACAGATGGGGTCCCTAATCAATAGGGAGGGCGAATTTTGAATACAGATTTAAGGTACAAACATCACAGGTCACAAGATAAACAACATCCAACATTCTACATCAGGCATTTTTGGGTATATTATCAAATGTACCTAAAAATCCCCGTCATCTAAAAAATCATCAACAGCTGCATTTACTGTCTGAGCCACGTCCCTTGTTTGGTTGAACAGAACTGCAGTTCAGCTGCCACTGTACAAACACGTATGGGTTGCAAAAGTGACACAAACCTCACCTTGTAACTCCTTGTCATATGCTGGTTTTTTATTGTTCTCAGTTTAAGCCTCTGAAAGCTGCTGTGATGTCAGTTGCCAGCAGCAGCACAGCTTTGAATGGCAGCTCTGGAGCAACAAGACTGGGAGATGTGTCTGTGGCCTTTCAGCCTGTTTACAGTGTGAGCTGTGGACAAGGAGGGAAATGGGACAGCAGAGGAGAAGTAAGGCCTACACTGAGAGAAGGCTGCTTTCAAAGAATCATAGAATCACAGAATTATAGAATAGTTTGTATTAGAAGGGACCTTAAAGCTTACCCAGTTCCAACCCCCTGCCAAGGACAGGGACACCTTCCACTAGACCAGGTTGCTCAAAGCCCTGTCCAACCTGGCTTTGAGCACTGCCAAGGATGAGGCACCACGGCTTCTCTTGGCAACTTGTGCCAGGACCTCACCATCCTCTTCATGAAGAACTACTTCCTAATAGATAATTGAAACAAAGCCTCTTTCATTTTAAAGCCCCTTGTCCTATCACAACATATGCTTATAAAATGTCCTTTTCCAGATTTCTTGTAGGCCCCCTTTAAGTACTGTGGGGCTGCTTTAAGGTCTTTCTAGAGCCTTCTCTTCTCCAGGGTGAAGTCCCACTCTCTCAACCTGTCTTCGTAAAAGAGGTGTTCCAGCCCTCTTGTTTCTTCATGGCCCTCCTCTGGACTCACTCCAATAGGTCCATGTCCTTCTTATGTTGGGGGCCCCAGAGCTGAATGCACTACTGCAGGTGGGGTCTCGTGAGAGTGAAATAGAGATGGAGAATCATCTCCCTCGACCTGCTGGTCATGTTCCTTTCGATGCAGCCCAGGATACGTCTGGCTTTCTGGGCTGTGAGTGCACACTGCCAGCTCAAGTTGAGCTTCTCATCAACCAACACCCCCAAGTCTTTCTCCTCAGGGCTGCTCTCAACCCATTCTTTACCCAACCTGCATTTGTGATTGAGATTGCCCCCACCCAGATGCAGGACCTTGCATCCACCCATTGTTGTCACAATGGCTCTGTGAATACTCCTAATGCCAAATGATTTCACAGCAATGCTGTTTCTCCTTTGGAGTGTCCTTCTGGGCAGTACAGTGGGAATGCAACAGAAATACTCTTGCTGGCAAGTTATCTCCAGTAATGTAGATAACCAGTATGAACAAAACACTGTTTGGGGTCACCAAGCTCAGGCAATCCATACTTCACAATGCCATGGAGAATGTTATGTCTCAGGGTCCCGTTCATGGATTACTGCAGCTATTAGGTTCATACATAAACTCATCAGACCATAATCAAGGGTCCTCTGGGGTAACCAATCTTCTGCAGTCTCCTGATTTGAAAAACTATTGCTGTTCTTGCACACATTGAAAAATACAAATCAGACCACCTTGTAGCAATCCAGCTGCAAGCCTCATTTCACCAAACTGGGAATGGACATCACACCAACAGGTGATCAGTGATGTGCAGGGTTTTTTTTTTTGCAAGTAGGAAGATACCAGTTTTGCAAGCAGCAGCCTATTTACTTTGATCTTTTTATTAATAAAACATGAAGAACAATGAGAAATATCACCTCTCACACATTATCATAGGTGTTTACTGTGGACAAGACAGCATACCTCTTGTGTACATGAAGCCTTTATAGTATTTCTCAAGGGTATATCGGGTTGTACAAATGTACAGCCACACAAAACCTCCAGTTATAGGAATCATTGACTCATGAAATCCAGCCTGCTGTGTCATGATCTGTAATAGCCATTTTTATCAAGGTCCAAGGAGCCAGCACTACCAACCTCTGGACCAGGGTGAGATTTCACTGTCAGGCAGATACAAGCTCCTGACAGAAAAATCAAAGTATCCTCTCACTTCTTGTAAAGCGTTGCCATGATCCCTTCAGGTAAAGAAGTGATGTGCATCCATAACATTGTAGCCTTCAGAGGTATTGAGGCAGACTCAGTGCCCCAGACATCCAGCCGAGCACTTGGAATTTATGAGAACATCTCATCCCAGACTGTAGCTGGTGGGGAGCTGGGCCAGCTGGGGCTTTCACCTTGAGTAACCTTTGGAGAAAGTTACAAGAGTAATGCAAACAGCTGGCACATACTTATTATGGAGTTGTGTGATATGTATATACAAGGATTTCATATGGAACAGACAAGGAGGATGAAAGAGAAAGTGCTATGGCAAGGCTTGTGGATAAGAGGCATCCATAAAGAGCACTCCTAGAAGTAAGCATGACTTGTGTTTTCCAAAAGCATGCTGGCAGATTGCAGGTGCTGCAGGGTATTCCCATGTCTGGTGGTGGCGGGACCTCTGGGAGCAGTGTAGGGCAGCACAGTACCCATTGCAAATCCCACCTGTTAGGAGCTGTGCTCCAACAGATCAAGGCATTTAATGATCACTGTGCTGGTGTCACAGAACATTTCACTCTCTGTGTAGCCATAGGGAATATACTATAATGAGTACTCAAATAAGACTTACTCTGACAAACTGATCATATCCCCCTCAGGTGACTGGGGTCTGATTCATCACTCTCTGCTGCTCTACCTTTGTAACAGAGCAGTTTTAATTTAAAACAATTTAATTCTACATGGAAAACCAGTGTAATACAGAAATAAATCAAGTTCCTTGCATGTACATAAAGACCAATATCCTCAGCCAATGAAAACTGGAGTGGTTCTTCTAAAGTCAGTGGGGTTGTACTGTTTTACACTAGCTCAAGCTCTGCTTTAATAGTTTAGAAATAATGGTCTAAAGTGTGAGATAAATTATGCCGAAGATCTCCATCAAATTTTTACATTGACTGAGAATCTGACTTTTTATTGAAATGAGTATTCAGGATTTTCACTTTGTTTAAAACATTGACAAAAAATAACCACATTGTTGATTGGTATGCACAGTAGATCAGATGCTGTATGCTAAGCAATTGTTTGTACCCAACACAGCCGAAATATTTTAGAGCAGTGGCAGAACGGATAGTAAGGAAGTAAATCTGCCCTATGGCAATCCTTCTTCTTGCATCTCACTTTGCCAAATTTCAGACTGAATGCTGCATATGGATTTTGCCCTCTGAAGCATAAGATCCCATTTTGGGGTTTGGGGGGAGTTGTGTTTCTTTGGGTTTTTTTTTTTTTCCTTTAGCTTCAATAAGTATTTCTTATGGATCTGGTGCCTAATAAAGGAGAAAGAAAAAGAAATGTGCAAATATTGAACTGAAGGTTCAGTGACATTCATAAGCTCTTGGCATTTTTTGAGGTGTCTTGGCTAGGCTAGTTTCTGGGCAAGAGATGCTTCATAACATAGGCAGATAATGCATTCACTTTTTCAGACTCTATAGGTGAACTGCATTTGCAAAGCTGGGAAAACTAACTATCAACTATTCAGCCCATTTTTCTCCCTCTGTACTCCTTAAATCTCTATGTGTTATGATGACTGTTATTACTGAATTAGTCCACAGCCTTTAGCAATGTATTAGGCACTTTACAGAAATTCTAGCCATGTTCAGAAATAGCATACAATCTCAGGCATATTACCTGCAGATTTTCATGTATGGGGCAAATTCAGATGATTGAGTTCAGTTCTTTTAACTCACTGAATTTACTTATATGAGCAAATTAACTCATAAATTAATGGTCTTTGCAATGTTAAATTTTGAATTTAATCTCAAAAGTGAAATGCTGATCTCTTAAAGTCAAATAGAGAACTGGGGACACTGATTTTGGTGGTAATTTTACCACAATGGCAACAGACAGACAGGTCTAGGTGAGAGAAAGGCTAAATAAAAGAAATGAAGATGACAAAAAGAAGGTAAATTCAGTTGTTCAGCTGAGGTATATGATTGCTATAATGGTCCAGTTGAATGTTCCATTATAATTTTTCTTCTTAAGGAAATACACATTGCAGAAAATAGTAGGAGAACATAAAGAAGTTGGAAGCATTCATAGTAAGGGCTTTTTCTTGTCCACCATATAATACAGGGATATCTAAGAACAGCTCTAGTCAGTGAGAAGTCAATGCAGGGAAGCAATTCCAAGGATAAGAAGGCACTGCTAAAATGACCTAATCATGAGTAATTACAGCAACGACCTTGCTTATGTATGTGAGGGAAATCTGAGTCACTCTGCCAGCTTCAGTGAAACTGTACTGATTAACTAACAAAGGACCTGCTGGGTCAAAGCCATTTAACTTTTTCATGGTTTTGTGGACTACATTTGAATGACTGTTTTCATACTTAAAATTGTCAATGAAACTAGAGTTGACAGAACAGAACTGGAAGATGTTTTTGGAAGAATTTGTAACACAGACCATATTTTGGCCCCATACAATCTGAGAAGTTTAGAAATCTCTTCTTGTGCCTTTTTTTGTTCTTGGGAGAAGAAATAGACAAAGCACTAAAATCTCTGCAACTGCTGAATGTCTGCCTTATCTGTCACAGTTTGACTCAACTCGTCATATCTATACTTCATGTTTGAGTGTAAGCTTCTAGAATTTTATCTGCATTGTATGTGTGTAACACAAAATTACGATTGCTGCATGTTGCATTCCAATTTATGCAGATAGAGTAAGACACAATTTATGGCCATATTATAACTTAACTGCTGTAAAGTACTGATGGGAAGGTACATTGCATAGAAAATATTTTGTCTCCCATCACAGAGATATAGTCCACCACAAGTCATATCAAATCATAGAATCATAGGATCATAGAATAGTTAGGGTTGGAAAGGACATTAAGATCATCTAGTTCCAACCTCCCTGCCATAGGCATGAACACCTCACACTAAACCATGTCACCCAAGGCTCTGTCCAGCCTACTCTTGGACACCGTAGTGATGGAGCATTCACAGCTTCCCTGGGCAACCAGTTCCAGTGCCTCACCACACTTACAGTAAAGAACTTCCTCCTTATATCCAATCTAAACCTCTCCTGTTTAAGTTTGAACCCATTGCTCCTTATCCTATCACTACAGTCCCTAATGAAGAGTCCATCCCCAGCATCCTTACAGGCCCTCTAATAATACCTCAGGCATGATGCTTTGACATACAGGTGGATTTTGGTACCAGCTTGGAATCCGTCTGCTAATCAAGCCATGTTAGCAATAAGAAATGTCTGTAGTAGGCTCTGCTACATAGAACATGAGACTCAGAAAGTCCTTAGTCAGAGTAAACATTACTGAGCAGCAACTAAAAACATTGGCTTTATCAGCACTGTTCCCAGGCTGAAAGTCAAAAACACAGCACTCACCAGCTACTAAGAAGGAGAAAAATGACTGCCACTGCTGAATCCAGCGCAAGGTAAAAAGAGAGCTAGGAACACCAAGCAAAGTTGCTGTGATATGCACCATTTTTCAAGTACTCCTATTCCGAGCCCTTTTCTTTCTTTAACTTTTAACAATGCTGTGTCTATGTTTTTCTTTCTATTCACTAGCTAGTTCATGTTAACTTAGTTTTAATTTCATCGTTTCTCTCTGGTCTTTGCAGCTCTCCCAGATAGATTGTAAATCAAAAGAAGGCCATGCTGAACTCCACTCTAAACCCACAGGACACTAGGTGCATTTTTCAAATACAAATATGCTGAGATAGACTCCAGTATTGAGTCCAGTTGCACTCTAACTGCTTTTTCCAACAGGAATTTATCGTTAAGGGCAGGAATATGCTCCTAATTGCTTTTTGGAAGCATGTTGGTGACACCGATGTATCATCAGTCTGGAGACTTTACATTTTCTGAATATCAACAGAAGGCTTGAGCCTGAAAGAACATGCTTCTCCCTGGTTAAACTGCTGGGACAGAAAGTCCTGTGAGCCATGCCTTAGCAGGACTGCAACATGCTGTCTGTGCTGCAGGCAGGTTATTGGTGAAGAAAAAACACTCTTGACCCTTCCCTTCCCATTACAACTGTTTATAAGCTAACCCCCAAAAAACACTAAAGTTCTGATGAAGTGAGATATGAAAATAGAAGGGAAAAAACCCACCTCAATCAATATACCAAAATCAAACTGTAAATTATTCCCCTTGCTCTCAGTTCTGTGGGTGCAGGTGTACCTATTAGAAGATAATCCGCAGTTGTTCCCTTCTTTGACAGGTTCATATGTGAGAGGATTTAGTCTGTAGAGAATGAAAATGTCACACATACCTGTAGGGTTTTGTTTTTTTTTTTCTGTATAGCTGAGTTTGATATGATTTGATGGCTCACAGAGCTGGTTTAGAATTATCATAGTCATGTTCAATACCTGACACCCCAAGGCCATGCTGATGGCCCAAAACCACAATGTATCCTGTATACTCTCTCTTTTACTACTGCTTGTCACCATAAAAATAGTAGAAAAAAAAAAGTATATTTGAAGAAATTTAAGAAAGTTTATTTGCTTAAGATTTCGGTGGGGTATTTATTAAGTATCAAGCAAAAGAACCCTGTAAGAATTATCACTTTATTTTGTAAGAAAGAAAAAGGTGATTTCTTATTATGCTCAGCTTACATGGCTGGTTTATATTGATGTGCATGGACATGTCATTTTTTGTTCTTAATGAGTATGACCTAACAGTTTACTTCGAGTTCAGAAAGTATTATTCCTATGACAAAAAAAGGAATGGTCACTTCTGTTTGCAGTTCTAGTTTACCACATATAAGTCTCACATACATGACTAGTAGAAAAATACATGTTTTACGGTAACAAACCCTGGCTTTGTGTGTAATTATAACTGTGCAGATTTTGAATCTTATTCATATCATGCCTCTAGCATAAACCAGAGCCTCAGTCCTGCAAACATATGCCCATGCCTCACTTTACATAACCTCACATATGCCTAAATTTACACAGCTAATCTGTGCCACTGAGCACAATTTTTCTGAGAGAAAAAATAAATGTATTCATCAGTATTTTGGGGACCACTGATTCCCAAGAACCAGTCCAAGAATGAATTAAACAGTGAATGTAAGATATCTAAAAAGTAGAGCATTATTTTTAGAAAAGCATGCCTGAGCTATTGTGTGAAAGCCAGGATCACAGAATCTTATCTCACAAAACACTGCTGACAAAGATCATCCAACATTAGGTGGAGGAGTCTGAAGGGATGAAGTGCTGTGATTTCAAAAAGAAGACGAGTGGAAAAAGAAAAAGATGGGACAAATCAGATGTGTTTTTTTGGCAAATGGTTTGGAAGCAAGCCATCCTTTTCTTACTGTCACCGCTGGAATAAATGCAATATGCTCTCATCTGTAACGGTGTTTTCAAGTCTGTGAGAAAACATTTCCCCACACAGTTGCCAAAATTATTCCTTAGGAAGCAAATTGAGGAAACAGCAATAACACAATTCTAACTGTTCATTCGGCAGTGACAAATAACAACTATCTAATTGCCATCACCAAGTTAAAACAGAGCAGAGGCTTTTAAACAGAGAGCAGCTCCATCGCCAGTGACTGCTGGCCTTGCAAGTCTGCTTGCCATTCTCCCCTCTTCCCTAGGGTCATAGCCAGATGATTTATTTATGCACAGCTTGTCTGCACAACTGGAGGTGCTGAGCTGTGAAAAATTACAGATAAGCATTTGGGGTTTAAATTATGGACATCTCCTCTAAGGTACCTTAGACATAGTTAACTTTGTGTGAGCACGAAGTTAACTTCGTGTGAGCTATAGAGAGCTTCTGCTGAGTGTCTGGAGGAGTCACAAGCTTTCATCCTATTTCTGCCTTTAAAATTTCTGTGTGTTTGAGACAAAATAATTATCTTCTGCCAAAACAGTGTACCTGGAGAGACATATCCTTTCCCAAAGCTTGTTGCCTCCCCTTAGGTAAGGAGTAGCCAAAAGCTTTTAACAACCAAAAGTTTTTTTGGGATTATTAGGAAGCAAATCTGTAGCTCTGAGACAAATCTATCCATACAATAAAAGTCATAGATCCTGAATATTCTTTCAGAGCTGAAGCATAGATTCTTTTCTACAAAAGAAAAAAAATCTACCTTTCTAACTTTTTCAGCCATCTGTACTATTGTGGTCATTGTTTTCATGAACCACCTATTCCACATAATAGAAGGCAAAGAAATAAGAAATGTGCTGAATGTGTCTCATCATTATAAACAGTAAAACACTTTTGGAGACGAGTTCACATCTACCAGCCTTCAGTTATTAAGGGTTTAGAGCCTACTCATCATCCCTGCTTTCTTTTCTGTCCCAGGTGAGCATTGATCATAAGTAGTCTTCAAATAATTCTTTTAAAAAGTTTGAAATTCCCTCAGGGAAAAAAAAAAAAAAAAATTATCGTCTGCATAGAGTGACTTTGATTTGAGTATTTGATTATGAATTTAGTGTTTCAGGTAAAAGCAATTACCTCTAGAATGCTTGGGTTCCATTCATTTTGACATTACCTTCCCCTACACATTCTCTTAAATCACGAAGTTTCACACCTAACAATGAAAATTTTACTGCACAGCACATTAAGTTGCTTATTTTCTGTTAGGTGGTATTGCTCCTCTTTCAGCTGTGAAATGTTACACCCTGTTTCCTCACATGGATGGAACAGATGCCACTTGGAGGAAAATACTGACTCTTATCTCTGCAAATATGTTTCAAAATATTGTGCCTTTGACAAACGTACAGCTGAAGTAAATTAATATTTCTGATAAAGATACAGACTCAATGCCACAAATGTTTATTAAATGAGAAGTTTTTCTCTTAGACTTGTCATAATACGTGCTATAAAATGGTTGCAAAACTGGACCTGTAAGTTATGCATCTGGAAAGATTGCACTGTTCTACCATCAAGGTGCATAACGGACAGACCAGAAAAACATATAGGTTGTTTGCTAAACTCCTGAGAAAGCCATTGATGATGCAATGGGAAATTACTCTACTATTGGATGTGTGGTGACTACTGCATGGCTAAGTGAAAAGAAGTCCACAGCCAACAGTTTATCACATTTCCTGGAAAATATATCAGATGGTGCTAAATTAATTCAGTCCTTAGTTTTTGAATGTGTCAGTCAAAAGTCCCAAGGTGAAATCATACTTTTGGATATTTTTTCAATTCCTGACTGCTTCTACAGTACTGCAATTGGATGCAATGACAGCAAAATTTGGTCTTGTCAGACATCCAATGTGTACTTGACATATCCAAAAGATCTGGAGATACCTAAATGGGTTTGATACTACAATACTCATCAATTATCAGTTTTAAAATAGTGCCATGCTAATCACCCCCGATTTTGACAATTTCTTTTAACCTATTGATTTATGTTGTGGATACTGCTTCTTAAAGTTATTTCAAATATCTTACAAAGATTGGTGCTAAACACAGAAGTTGATTACTACGAATTCTGACTTAATGATAGCCTGTCTTCGTAGTAGAAACAAAACAAGGTGTGTATGGATATTTCTGTCTTACAATTGTTTATACTGGCAATTTTTCAATATATTTATATGGAGTAATAAAAATGAAAATTGACTTGCTTCAGTGTTCAATTTTGATTAAAGAGACAGTGATTATCATGAAATAAGAGTAACCTGAAATTGAAATGACCCTTTCAATAGATTGTGACTCTTCAGATAAAGGCAGTTTAGTTTGCATGACTAATTTTTTCACTAAATCTCAGTATTTTATTGCTAGACTACATAATGAGTCCTCTTTTGAGTGAAGCAATGCCAAAAGTTGCTTATTTGTGATTAGTGATCAAGGCGCTTTTTCACAATTTCTCTTCTCAGTATAGAACTGACCACAGAATGCAAATTCAATTTCACAACTTATTTTGAGGTTTTCAACATATTTTTCCTTCTTAAGAAAAACCAATTCTGCAAACCATTTTAGAAAAAATAGTTATTCAGACTTTGACCTTAACTCAGTGCTTGAAAGTTCTTTGTTTCTTCATCCGTAGCTCTTTGAACTGACACAAAAATTTCACAAAATCTTCAGATAAAACCCCATTCTAAATCTGTTCTTTCGGTCTGTTACTTTCCTCTGTTTTTCCTGCTGATCTTAAGAATTGTATTCTTTGTTGGAGACTCCATTTATGAGTGTTACCTCTTGTGAATCAAGAGCATGTGCTTTTTTCTAAGTGACAGGTTGTTGCTTCTGCAGTATCAGCAGAGAAATATTTAGAAAGGAGCCAAGAGGCAGGGAGCTAGACATTTTTGCTCACCTCACTCCTAGGCAATCAGTGCATCCTGGAACTGTCATCTGAAGGCAATCCACTGGCTTTACAAAGTGGTTGCAGTCTCAGAACTGTTTCCTCAGAGGATGCTGCATCTAGCAAACAAATTAGAATGAAGCTTATTCACCTGTGGGCCATTATAACAGCAGTGGCAACTTGGTAGAGTGAGAAACAGACAATTTAGTCTTCAACTAACAGGCAAAATCTATTCGGCATGGGAGGGAAATTAAAAAAAAAAAAAAAAAAAGGAAAGGCCAAGAGCTAAGGAGTAAAGACAGAAACATTTCATAGGAAAAGCTTTTCTTTCTCTGTCTCTAAGTACCTCTTTTTGTTCCAGATGAGGTTTTGGGGGGTTGGTTTTGGTTTGGTTTTTTTTTCCTCTCAAGTGTTTTTTTGCCCCACTGTGCTTGTTAAATTGATTCTCGGTAATGGCTGAAGAGCATGAACACTCCTTTATTTGCAGGTGCATGAAGGTTCCCTCTAGGTTAGCTAGATGGAAAAGGCAGTGGCCTGTGCATTAGCCGACATCCACAGAAATACTTCATGATCCTCTTGGGGAGGAGAAATGCTTCAGGCTTTT
>JAOEHY010034858.1:0-23490 GCA_025447955.1 Psilopsiagon aurifrons | reverse complement strand
TTTTTTTTTTTGTGGCCCCCCCCCCCCCCCCCCCCAGTAAATAATCTCTGATGTGACATCACTGGGGAAGAACATGTGGACTTTGCAAAAAGCAGTGCAGTGTGTGCTGTAAACATTAATACCTGAAGAAAGCCCTCTAAAAAACAGCTGCTTTGTGACTTGGTTTACAGAGGAAGCTCATTATAACATTGCATTGTTACTGCAAAAGTCAGTCAGAGAAACTCTCTGAGACTCAATTTGGAGTTTTAGAAAGTAGCATCCTTTATTGCAGCACTGGGTGCGCACGTGAATTGTTAAGCAAGCATGATCGCACCCAGTACTTGCTGACAGCAGGTATATATTTAGCATACATTCGCATACTTATAGCTTTTCCAGGAACCTTAATTACACATGCACTTTTCTTGCTGAGCAGGGGTCGCTGGTGGTCCCCAGTTGTCTTCTTCACTGTGTTTACTGGATTACCTCGGTGCTTGTGCATGCTCCCAAGGTCCTAGTGCTGAGTTAGCAGTTGGTATTTCCTTGCTTCTGTTCTGTTCCAGTCTCACTCCACTTTGGGTGCCACTCTGCTGTCTTGAAGGCCAGCATCCTTGGTCTTATTTACTATCTCCTTAGTTGTTATCAGTCCCATGATGTTCCTTCTCCATCAGCCAAACATTCCTTTCTCTCTGTATTAGTCTGAAAAGTTTGGTCTATTCTACTACGTTGAAAGCACACACACTATGATTAATTTAAGGTTACAGTATGCTTACTTCACTTTAAAAATACTGCATTTTGCAAGGTTTTGCTTTGAAGATTAATTCTAATGCCTTTTTAAAATATCCTTTCTCTATTCAGCCATCGGAGGAGGCTGAAGTCCCACATGAAAGAGGCAATGCAATGAAAGATGTAAAGGTAAAACTTCTGAATCAGTTAACTACTGCTCAAGCCCCACAATTAGAAAACTGCCTACAACTGCAGGGCCTATTCAGCTACACAGAGTAACAAGCTGTAAATGTGCACTCTTGTGACTGATGACAAGAGTGCGCCACTGTGTAGGCATTTGGAGAGTAAGAATCTCCAAAAAGTTAAGTCTTAAATGACAGTTTACATCAAGAGAACTGGAAGAAAATGTTTACATATTTTGTTTCTGATTGTTTAACCATGTGTTAGATCTGGTTGGCAGCTACAGTCATTTTATTGTTACCTTAATCTGATTTGGTTTAACAGGAACTTGTAAGTGGGGAATACCACATGATGGCAATGGTCTTTGAGTTCTCTCAAATACTTTGTGGCCCTGTAGGCCTACAATACACCTCTAAAATTATTCCACCCAAACTTGTTCACATAGGAAAAGTACAGCAGATTTATAGGGGCTGCTCTCCTAGAGCGTTCACCTGCAGCCTGTGCCGACTGTTTTTCAGTTTTGGCCTCATATCTTAAAGCAGAGAGTTTGTTCTGGTGAGCTTAAGGGAGTTTTATTCTTTCTTTTTTAAAATAGGGATGCTGATCTTAAGTTTCTCTGTCATTTGCGCATGCCCGCAGTGGTTTTGGCAGATGCCATTTTCTGTGCAAGTATGAAATACAGTCATAAACTGAGTAACTGTAGAGCAGTGGAAGTTTTACAGGGTGTCTTTTCAGCTTTCCCTCTGTGTGTTCATGTTTGTAGAGCAGATTAATTTTAACTGACTTTGCATTTGGATTTTCCCGAAACAGTGTTTGTTGTTGTTTCAAGGCTGATCTAAGTATTATCTAAATTACTACTTGCTGCTTTTTTGTTGTTGTTTTAGATTATGGAAATTGATATTGCTGCCAGATTGGACTCTGCTAATAATGATAGGCTTACAGCACTAAAAGCAGTTACAAACTTTGGCATGCCCATAGAAGAGTTTGATTCTGAGGGTGAGTTTCCTTGGTACTTGTAGCACTTTTGGTCTGTCTGTAACTGTTTCAGTTTCTCAGTTCCTTTGCTTAGTCAGCATTACTATATTTTCTATCATAATGTTAATAAGTACACTCTCTTAGTAGTTAGAATTTTCTTTTCTTCATTACACAGAGGCTGAAATTTTCCAGAGGAAGCTTGATGAAACAACAAAGCTGTTGAGAGAACTCCAGGATGCTCAAAATGAACGACTAAGTACAAAACCACCCCCTAATATGATTTGTCTCCTGGGTCCATCTTACAGAGAGATGCATTTGGGTAAAATGCACTTTTTCTGATAATTTTTGCAGAATTGATTAAGTCTCAACTTATATTTACGTCAAGAAAGAAAAAAGTATTAACAGTTACAGTGCAGACTATATGTGTTGTTAGGCCTAGAAAATTCAGGGGTTTTCAATGTAAAGCCAGATGAAAGTTTTGAACACTAATTACAAGTATTTCCTCTTTATGAATAGATTAACCTAGAACTGATAGAGAGCTTTCTATATGCCTCAGCAGACGATAGAAGGATTTGGATAGCTTGTTGATTTTTAGATGGTCTTTGAACAGGGCCTGCGTAAGTATTACGAAGTTCTCAGCATAAGGCTAGCTTTACTCTAGGTTTGATCTGGTTATCATCAATTTGTTTTACTATACCAGTTAAATACCAGTCATTTGTCCTTTAATCGTTTGAGCAACGCTGCCCATCTCTCAGGTCAATTACACAGCCTGGGTTAATGGCAACCTTGTAAGACAGGGCTATGTGCAGGGGTAGCTGTTATGCAAGCAAAACCAACTTGTGCAGTACCAGCTACAGCTTATGTGGTCTAAAATCACCCCCTTGAGGTGGCAAGGTAAATCCCCCATTATTGGGGAATTATTACCAAGTTGGTATTACACCAAGTCTGAACCAGATTATGTTTCTTAACATGTTTAAGTACTTAACAGCTTCCTTTTTGGAGGAAAACCGCATTCGTAGCAGTAAGATCAGTGTCTCTGATGTACATACAAAACTGAAAGCTGGCTACTAAAGGCCCTCTGGTGCTGACACAGTGGCTGTGGGTGCCACCAGGTTCCCCTGCTGGGTGCTGTGTTCGTGTGAGCCAAGCATTTTTAGCTTACACCTTAGTTTCTGCTGTTCTTGACCACTTCAGGCCTTATCAGCAGCTCTTTCCTTCCTCCTTGTCTTCATAACCATCTCTCATGGTTCCCAGTGTGTCTTGCATAACTGTGTGCAGGACAACAAACCACTTCTGCTGCAGATAGAATACTTAATGTAGTTGCATCTGTATTTAAACAATTAAGCTGGTTTTACAGTATGAAGGGCTCATTTTGGGGGTTTTGTGCCTGTATGCAGCATGTAAACACATCCACTTACCTTTCCAGCGGAGAGAGTAACCAATAACCTGAAAGAACTGGCACAACAAGTGACTCCAGGTGACATTGTTAGTACATATGGAATACGGAAAGCAATGGGAATTTCAGTTCCCTTACCTGACACGGAAGACAGCTGGGTAGATTTGACAGAAGGTGAGTGTACAGATTTGTATTGTAGCCTCTGTTGAACTAATACAATACCACATCTGCAGATCATTAGACTGGCTTGCAGTAAAACTTGCAGTAACCTGGTTCCAACTTCCAGTTCTTCTCCCCTGTTTTAAATTCTCTTTCAAATGGGAAGTTGCTGTGTTTGGTCTCAGTCCAGAATTAATCTTTTGGATGTATGGAACTTGCTAAGTGAGGACATCACACACTTCCTCTTTCTCCAGGCTTGTGGCTGTGCCTGCCCTTTGCTTAGTTTGGCCAGCTACACTGCGTTGTAGGTTGACAGCATCAGGCCAACTCCACTTCTCCAGCCAAAAGTAATTGCTGGTTTGGGGGGGGGGGGGTAAGGAGTCAGATCAGTGGAAAAACAAGTGCCAGAAGCAGCTCCACCCATGTGGCACATGATGGGTAAAAGTTGTATTCCTCCCCACTCTTCACAACAGGGAAGTGGTTCCTTTTAAGAAACTAATGCAACAAATTCATTCAGTCCGTGTTGCAGTTAAGACATTTTTTAATAAAAAAGCACAGGATTACTTCAGGAACTTACCTCTGCAAGGAAACTGCTCAAGAAATTTCAACTGCAGAAGTGTTGAGCACTCTCTATTCCACAGCACTCTACAAGTGAGGGTATGTTATTGGGCCAGCTGACACATGACATTTTCAGTCCAGAGTAGTGCAGCTATGCTGGCTGGTACAGAGTGTGCAGCTGACTTGAGACTGTGCACCAATAGCAGGTGTCAGGAGGAGAACTCTAGGGAATACGTGTTTCATTTAGGCATTTCGCATGCGAACTGACCTGGTACCTGCTGTAACCTTTCAGACTTTCAAGAACCTAAGAAGACTGTCACCATCCTGGAACGAGAGTGTGGCCCAGTCACAGTCTGAGGCTCCAGCCCAGTTTACAGCCGTCTAAATGAACCTCATTCAAGTGCATTCACCTGGCACGTGTACTTTGTGTGTTAAATTACTTTTGTTTATGAATTCTGGGGACTGGTGACACTTGAAATTGAATGGTTTGTACTAGAGTTAAGTCTGCTACATAAATGCACTAAATTATTGTTTTGGCATTCCATGGTGCCTCTGACTTGTTTAAATTTTCCTGGATTGTTAAATGTTTGGAAAAGACAAAGCATAAGTGAAAATGTACCTGTATATGGGTCAGGGACTCAACCAGCAGTTTCTAAAAGCAAGCTATAGACTGCATCTCAGTCTGGTTGGGGCAGAAATCAGTAACTGAACAGGCAAGTGTCCCTTTTTAAAATTACTGTGCAACTCCAGTGATCACAAGGAAGAGAAATGAACTTTTTAAGAAATAAACTTTTTAAATACAAATAGACCCTGTCTTAAGAGAAGATAGCTGTGGGAGACTGAATGCAGAGCCACCTCATCTCAGAGAGGCGCCACCATCTGCTCACAGGGTTCTTAAAGCTTGAGGGCAAGCTGAGGCAAATACTATGCTGGTGAGGGGAGACAAACCCACCTGCTTGCTGCCAGCAGGTGAAGTACCACACTGCTACAGGATAGTCAGCTCTGAGAATCTCACGCAGGCAATATTAGTGGGAGGTACTACTGAACATTACCTGCGTGATGATTTTAGGCTGGCTTGTCAGAAAGAAGCATCTAGCTGATAAACAGCATTAAAAGTGGAGTTCCTCATCACCAAACTGCTGCCAAAACAGACTCATCATACAGCTTTTGGGCATGGAGGAGAAATCAGGCACCTCCATGTCACTGCACAAACAGACTGTGCCCTGTGCTCATCAGTCTCCCACAGGTGGGCAGTGTTATACATGAGCTCACCATAGGCATCCTGAATCATTTGTAGATGTTGCTCCTTTTGCATTGTATTCCCAGTATATCCCCAAATGTGGCCAGGAATGATGTGCAGTGTGCCAGTCTCTCTGCTCAGCAACCACAGAACATGCAGGGGCATGGAATTGGAGTACTAGGTAACAGAGGCAAAGTATCATGGTGAACTCCACCCCTACCCCCAGGTCCAGCATCATCACTATACTCCCTCCCTTCCACCTCTGAAAACAGCCACAGGAACCTTCAGTTGTTTTGAACAATTCATCCCAGAAGGACTGAACTCCCAACCTGGGTTTTGCGCCGGTAGTTCCAGTTGTCCCAGGTAATTTCTTAATAAAAGTAAAACTTTAAAACCACTGGAATTTTTTCACAAGTCAGTCTTGGTAACTGCAGCTGGAATAGTATTCCAGGGCATGATTTTCCCTGTGGGTATTTTAGGTCGTTTTCATGCTATAAGAGAAGACCAAAGGAACAATGCGTCTGCCTTCCCAACTTTCACATTGCTGATAGTGGAGCAGGTGGACACAGGACAGATAACCAAGTATTGAAACACTTCTGTAGCGGTTGACACAAGATTCTACAGCTTATTTTCCACTTGCACACTTTAAAAACCAAAAAATATAGATGTTGACTTTACAAGTTAAAGCAATCTCATTAACTCTACAGGGGTGTAAGAAATGTACTTCCTTTTCATGAAGATCTTCATCAAAATCACTGCAGACCCAGACAAGTTTCAGGAAGTTTTTTATTTAATAGTAAAACCAAAAGTTTGTTCTTCAAATAGACTGCTAGTTCAAGACATTACTAGCTCTTCAAGTGAGACATACTGCTGGGTTTTCAGTTTAAGGAAATAATAATGCTCTAGATTTTCCTAACAAGGTTATTCCTTGATCTTAAATTTCACAGTTTGCTCTCACAAGGACTGTTGAAAACAATTATTTAAATACAGCTGCTGCTTAAATTGAACTTTTCTGGTGATTGAATGTAGCTCTCATGTCAGACAGTTCCAGTTCTGATGAGAAATCAGTCGTCTGTCATCCCCAGATCCAACTCCTTTGTGACACACCATCTCACATCCCAGGCATGCCTTGTATAGCACACAGACATTGGGTGAGCAGGGCAAGTGGCATTGTGTCCTCTTAAACATGCAACACTCCCAAGTTCTTCCTGTTTGGAAGCTCTAGCTCTCCACATCCCTTCTGGAAGTGAGCTTCAGTTGAAGTTATGTCCAAGCAGGTTGGCAGTACAGTGTAAATAAAAGAATTTCAAATGCTGTTACAGGGAATTTTCTTTCACAGATAACAACATCTAAGTCCTACCAGGGACGCTTAAAAGCCAGCTCCAGCCTCAGGCACAATGCACTTGTCAAAACATTCATGAGGCAAATAATCACCTAGCATACAATATCAATGACCAAAAGGAGCCTTTGAGGCATGCATGGTCCTTAGAAACAATAAATAATTATCTCAAGCGCTTGCTGAGCATCTGTAACTACAAACATACAACGTACAGGAGTAGCAAAAGCCACTTTAAAGTTTATTCCACTACAACACTGATCTTACACTAACACGAAAAGTACAAAATGTCCTTCAGTGAGTCCATGTGTGACCCAGTCAACCTCAAAAGTTTTCTAACCTGCCATTTCTTGTTGGAGACTTGCTACATGCACAGGTTTGACCTACCCAGTTGACAAAGGCTAGAAGCACAGTGTTTCATCCGTAGCTGGGCAATACTTAGATTTCTGCCTGTCTTGAAACAGTCACTTCATCTTCTAAAGAAATCACACAGTAATTGGAAAGTGGCAGTGATGCGTAGAACTGCTTGTTAAACACTTTTCTGGTACTGTTTAGTACTAAACCCAGAAAGATTAGTAAATACTGCTTTGTTTGTAGAAGAGTAAGGCTTAACAAAATAGATTAACTCCTTAACCACCATGATGGATAGTCATATTACATGTGGTGTATTGGGGAGCAAGGATCCAGCTGTAGTTAATACCTATAATTGGCCACAAGCTGGGAGCCTTACAAAATACCATCATCTCCACCAACAGAAAACAGACTTAAGTGACTGCAGTAAGTAGATTAATGTAATTTAGAAAACAGCAAAAGCCATTAACAGCTTAAGAGTTAACCAACAAAACCAATGTCAGCGAGTCAATTTCCGTGATGATCTTACTAACGCTTTGCATGTACTTCCAGTATTGTGGCTCTGCTGAAACATTTCCATCATGAATACATTTTTTCCCCACATCCTTTCCTAGCCTTCAAACCCAATCTGTTTCATAAACTGATTGCCTTTAAAAGGTACATAAGCCAGCCAGAGGCTAGTCAAATTGAGGAAATAAGAACAGGAAAAAAAAAAAACCAAAGCCACCCCTAATGCAGCCAGCACACAGAGCTACCACTGGCGCCAGCAACAGAAGCTGCCCTCGAATCCTATCTAATCAAGCACCAGGACAAACTACAAGAGGCCAGTGCTCCTCTGTGCTCGTCTATGTTTTTACATCTAAAGCCTTAACACTTGCTCAAGTGACCATATAGAATGTGCAGGCAGATACCAGTACAGACACACAGAAACACAATGGAGGACATGTAAACATGCCAAGCTGGGTGAAAGTTAGCTCTGAAGAGATGTTGGTCATGAAAACATTTGCACAGTACGAGGTACTACTGTGGAGGGGGCAAAGACAAGGAAAGAGGGATCCCGTGATGTGCAATTCTTTTTTCCCCCAAAGGAGCTCAGCACAACTGTCACAGGATATATTTACTTGCCATCCTCTATCCCATCTTCTGCTGTGCAGTCTGATTAGCACTACAAGCAGGATCCGCAGGACCCACAGTGTCACATCTCTGTCCATGACAAATGCAAAACTGTAGTAAGCAGAAGTGGGGCAGAACCAAGCAGTGGAACATTGCAGCCTAGTAACAAGTTCTACTGTGCATCCACAGCTCTTGGTTCCAGAGCTGTTAAATTCCTACAGTGCAGGTAAGGGAAGGAACTAACTGAAAATGCTTCATGATAATTCCAGGTAAATCCCCAAATCGATACAGGAAAAGGCAGCCTGTTTCAGGCTGGTGGCTCTGAGCCTTCCAGGAACTATTCAGAACTTCTCCTCTTAAAAAAAAAAAAAAAAAAAAGGAAATCTCTTATCTTGAGACATAGAGGAAACAGGAGTAGTATTTGTACGGTTTTAGAGTAAGTCCTTCACATAAGGAGAGAAATTCTAAGTCTTCACAGAAGGGAGGCAGTTCTAAGTCTTATTTTGATCCAGTTCATCCTAGCCTCAGTTCAGTCCCATACCTTGGAATTTGGCCGTCTCTGTGCAAACAAAGTAAGTCCTCAGTTCTCCCTTGCCTTTGACATTAATGAGTCCCCTACATTCACATGAATATCCCAACTCCTGTAGTATTTTACTTGTTTCTTCTGTGACCTTTGCGTGGAAGAGAATGAAAAACTTGTGAAATTCTTCTGATTATTCACAACAAACAACCAGAAATAATGTCTTAGACATTCTGGGCTCGTTTGTTTACCTGGATTTTCCCAAGCTCCCCCGTACTCTCCATGCGGCTGGCAACATTGACAGTGTTCCCCCAGATGTCGTACTGAGGTTTCCGGGCACCAATCACACCAGCAATCACAGGCCCATGATTTATCCCTGCATAAACAAGAGCGGGTGTCATTACTTAAGCAGAAAGTGATGTGATTTGTACCTTCAGTATTAGCTGTAAGTCATGAGCTTCAGGGGAAAAGAAACAAAACAAAGCCAAAACAACCCCTTTACCCTGCACACGTATTTCTAGCATGTGATGTTGCCACCAGTCTATAAATATTAGCACTGTCGCTCAGGAGATGTGAAGTGACTCATTCAGTGTAAAATGGGAAGTCTGAGAAAGAGCTAGGGCACAGTCCATGCCAAAGCAAAACTCCTCCTTGTAATATACAGAAATGAACATTTGTATGGCAATTCTGTCTTTAGTTAACAGTTAATAAGAGGGTATTTCACTCTTGTTAACAGTTAATAAGAGGGTATTTCACTCTTCATCTGCACCTCTAATGTTCTCCAAACTCATCCAGCTGCAGCCTTCATACTGCTCCCTCCAGTTATTAGAACAGCCCATCCATGAAAGGACTTGGCACATTTAAAAAGCTAGACTAGACAGAACTGCCTTCAGCTATTCATCATTTTATAACAATCCAAAGACTGTGTTCAGGGGTAAGAAGAGCTCCTCAGCACTCAGCAATTTACCTATGTTATCCTACCTCATTTTTAAACTGTTACTGCAGAACTCATGTTCCTCCACAAACTGAACTTACCAATACGAAGGCGGAAATTGTTAAAGGAATGTCGGTTGATGCCATCCAGTTTACTCATCAAGGCAATTCCATATTCCACCATAATCCCAATGTGAGCATGCTGTCTCTCCTTATCCTGTGCAGTTCGTAATGCATATTAATGATCAAATCATGACATAGAAGGTTGTGTCAGGCCACTATTCCAAAACAGTACTATCAGCACGCAAAGTATGTATTTATAAGGATGAGAGCACTCACCCTTGTCAATGTGCAGAATTGCGAATGTAATAAACATCCAGAATGGATTTTAAAAAATACACAAATTGAACCAGAATGGCTGTGAGGCAATAAGCATGGCATGATTTAATTTTATAATGAATTTCTGACTGGCTTTCTGGATTTCAGGTTTCATTTTACATGTTTTGTAGATATTATGTATGTGCATCCTAATGTCACACACAAACCTATGATCGTGAAAGTGAGCCCAAGTACAGAAATTGGTTTTTATTCTTTTTGGAGACAGTTTCAGATCCAGATCTAACGTGGCACCTGAGGATTCCCTTTATGTGCCAGTTAAGAGGTGTGACGAAAGGCTTACTGTCCAGCTCTGAGATGGCCTTGTCTTTGGCAGCCATTCTTTGGCCTCCCTATTATGACAGCTATCCTGTTATTCATCCAGAAATATTAAGCTACTGGAATCAAAGATTAAAAGTATGCTGGGTTTATAGGTTTAATACCCACTTAAGAAAAAAGAAAAAAAAAAGATGGAAGTAGGAGACAAACAGTGAGTTCAACAGCAGACAGTGCACTTTCAGAATATATTTTCATACTTCAGAAAGTCACTTTTGGAGATTTATTTTCTTTTTGAAATCACATTGCATTTTGTTACCTTGAAATGCACCACAGTACACAGAGAATACCAAGGGCAGATTTCAGTGACAACGCACCTGGCTGTTCTCTTGGCCGGGTGTAACACTGAGACCAGCTGCTGCCATGTAAGTGCTTCCAATGGTCTTTATTTTTTCAACACCACTGAACTTAGGTTTTAACAAGAGCTGGTTTTGAAGGGAAGGAAAACAGAAACTTGAGACTTTAATACCATATTTCAGTGTGGTATTTAGCAAGAAATCTTTTACTGTCTACAATAAGCATTAAAGATCTCTAGGAATACTATCAATCACATGAAGGTCAGATAAAGTACTGAGCACTAGTTTCACAGTTTTGCTCTACCTGGTCACAGGAGAAATAAAAGCACTCAAGTACACCAAGTCCTGAAACTCAGGGCTTTCAAATCATACTGCAGACTCATTAGGTGATATAACTATAAAAAACTATCAGATGGGAATGTATCTTTCAAGATAGCAAGGCTGAAGTCAGAAATTAGTTCAGTGTAACAGCCTTCTCTCCACCCCAGTGCTCACAGATGTAGTGAAACACTGTATTTTGCAGTAAATATGTAGTCCAGGTCATTTTTGCCAGAAGCTTAATTACCTCATCAAAATCAGCAATGATTTCATTTAACAGCCGCAAGCATTCCAGGCCTTCTTTGTTGACATCACATTCAGTATAAAACACCTTAAAATCTGGTACTGATGCAAACATGACACAGACGCAGTCATAAGATTGATGGTACCAGTCCTACAGGAAAACAATAAATTCACATGTTGTCAGCAGTCCCCTTCCACCACAGGTATTCAAAACTATGATTATTGTTTGTAACCACTAATCTAAATTACAGTATTCAATGAAGTCACCTCCAGTACTTTACAGTGGCCATATTAGATTTTATCAGAAACATCAACAAAAATGACTTGCCTAAAGAAAAGCTGAGATATCTGTGTATCTTAAAGATTCTCATCTGCTCTCATCAGTACCAGTCTTCTGACACCATCGCTGTGAAATCAGCAATATTTATTCTAAAGTCGTGCTGGCAGAATAAGACAAATGTCTTTAAAATGGCAAATCATTATCAATGAACTTCTCACTGGGTTGTTACCAAGGCAATACTATCTGTTCCTCAAATAACTTTTTTAAAAGTAAGGCTATTTCCGTGGTAAAATACAGTCTTTGGAAAGCAGTAAAACTTGTTCAAATATTTGCTAGACTCAAACTGTGTCCTGAAGCTGGACTACCAATTCTGAAAACAACACTAAACGTTGGCATTTTTTTTTTTTGAGGCCACCTGGACAGCAGATTCTTGGGTTGACAAAGGTCTTGGGATACAAAGAAGAGACAAACAGTGCAGACCCTTACAGACTTCTGTGTGCTTGTTAACATGGAATTCTATGTCACATAAGTCCGATTTACTGTCCTTCACATAGCAGAGAATAAACATACCTCATTTCGTTTTTCACCAATGAAATATGCAGCAACATGTGCTGGAAGCACATTTTCCAGCAAAAGCCTGTTAACATTCTCCATTGTTTCAAACTGTTCATGTTCTTTTTTAAACTTACTCTTCCACAGACAATCCAGTCGACAGTAATAGTCAATCTGCAAAGGGACAAAGTATGATAAATTAAAGCCATATAATATCTTGCTGATAAATATTAATTTAGTTCAAAAGTATAGCAACAATAAAGTTTCTTTCAGGCCTTCCTTTTGAGCCCATGTAGTTATGAAAAACATGCTTTGAGAATGAAGGTAAAAAAATATGAAGCAGTCAGTATAAATATACCAGGTGTATTTACCAAAATGACATTTTAATAGTACGGTGATAATTTTTATCTTGAATTGCTGCCTATATTTATAACTAATATTGACATAAAAATAAAGATAGCTTCAAAGTTGAAGAATTTTAAAGTTGTGACTTCTGTAATGCAAACACTGTTGAAAAATATAAGAATGATCCCACCACTTCATAGTAAAAAGTTTTACATTATCTGTAAGTACAAGTGAGCTCATTACCTACAACTAAGTAAAGATTAAAAAGATTCAAATATGTAGTCATTTAGAACACAATTTCAATGAACAACACTTCTGCATTTTATTTAAATCAACTTGCTCCAAGTAGAACTAACCTAGTGCTTTTTAAATACATACCTGTTTTGCAAGTAAAATCAGGGTTATGTAAAACAGAACCAGATATAAATTAGTCGTTATCCTTGGCTCTTTGATGAAAAGCCTGAAAATAAGAAAGCAGTATAAAGTTGTCTGTATCCTTTAAGAAAATCCACATGATTAAGGGTTGGGGCAGGGGAAGAGGAGAGGAAGAAGAGCACAGCAAATGAGGGTGTCCTTGTTCAGACATCCACCACTAATGCCACTGATCATTTGTGCCACTGGCTATCTGGTCATAGGCCCCCATCCTAACAATGAGAAAGGACTATCACTCAATTAAGCACATGAACTGCGTTTCCCATAACAACAAAATGGGTGCTGAAACCTTGGTTTAGTAGCTGTTACAGCAATGTGCTTAAGTAAATATAGCTTTATCATAATGGAGCCATCTTCATTTCCACTGCACCAAGTTGCAGCTTTCCACCCCACACTGCCCCACAAAAACACAGCCAACACAACCTGGAAGTAGGAAAAGAAAATTTCATATACATGGAAGGAAAGATGGTAACAAAAATCTCTGAATTGCTAAAACAAAGACAGCCATTAGAAATCACACCTGTATGTAGTTCCGAACAAACCTGAGAGGCCACTCACATTTCATAGTAGCATTAGTCTGCTTTATCACATCTATTAATTTTCACAAATGCATCAAACAAAATTTTCATTGTATGAATAGCCTGGGCTAAATTATGAGTTCACTTAGGCTTTTTAAACTGTGCTGAAAGCTCATAGCTTCTGCAAAATAAATTCTTCCTAATATTCAGCTATGAGACTATGCTGAGAATCTGAGACAGATTTACAAATGAACAATAAAACCCTTTAATAAGATTTCTCTTAAGCGTTTTTACAGTTTTTTCAATTAGTTTGGTAAATTGCTGTTACTTTTCAAAAATACATGCAGTTAGGAAAGTAAATGAAGAGTTCACTATCCTGCTGACTAGCAAGGTCTCATAAGTACAGCTGGAGTATCAGACCTTAGCAAGGCTTTTCTTCATAGTTTAACAGAAGATCAACGTTATTATGAGATTAATATTCTCCCCCTAGCCTTTAACTTAAGGTGAGCTGACAGAGCTCTCAGAAGCCATGCTACAGAATTTTTCAGAAAACACACTTCCTTAAAAAGAAGAAAAAAAAATCCATGTCATTAACTTTCAGAAAAGTTTTTAATGTCCAACTTACATGATTTTGATATTTCAATATTCCTCTAAGTGTAGAAAAATCTAACACCTTTAATGAAAAATTACTGTCAATTATAAAAAACCTCACACTGCACCTGGTACTGTTGCCATAAAAGCTCAAGTTTCTGTGCTGAAGGGTATTGAAAATGATGAGGTACATGGTCACAGCAATGGACAGGAGGAGAACTTTGAGTTCAAAGCTTATTTGGAGAAATACTGAGCAAGCGATGAACGCCAATATGCAGCAGTAAGCGTAATACTGTAAAAGAAGAATTGAAAGAACAGTTGAATTATTCAGGCTTTATGCCTAAGAGGCCTTCAAACCATAGCAAATGTTCTAAGTTCAAGATCATCTTAAGTTAGGTAGAAGAAATTACGATCGCTTAAATACACTTATAGCTTTTTCTTTTAATCACACTAAAGGCTGAACTTAGTTCTTTCTTTTTAAAACTTTTTTTTTTAATTAAGGCAAACAAAAAGCTTTAAAGAAAAAGCATCACATAAACATAAGCAGCATCAGATAAAAATTGAAGAGCATTGAGAATTTATCTTCTGAAGACTATTAATTTAAGCAATTGTTTGTTTAAAGTTCAAGCTAAAGCAGGCTCATAGTCCAGTGAACAGACTCCAGCATTCCAGCTCTATTCTTGGCAGTGCTCCCCCTTTGTAACCTTAAGCAGATACATTTCCATCTGCCACACCTATACCATGGAAAAACTTCGCCCTGTTACTCAACCTTAGACACAGGTTCTTCATAAGAATTTTGATGCTCATAGGCATTATCTACTTGGCACCATTATCCAAGGGAATTACTGCAAAATCTCCCAGAGAATCTCAGTTCAAGTATGGTGTTTGAGGTCACCATGGAGGCAGGAGCACTGAAACTGTCAGGTGCTACAAAGTGCACTGTGCAGACAGGATTGCTCCCTGCAGCCACAGGGACAGGTATAGGACAGCTGAGCTCGCACTCTTTAGTCTCCAAACAACTCCAAAATTACCTCAGCTTCTGTTCCTTAAGAATTTATTTCTCTTTATGTACAAAGCACAGATTTTCACCCACAACAGCACAGACCTACAACAGATCTGAGAGGTTCTTGGCTAAACAATTCTCACTTCTGCTGAAGTGAATGAAACCAGAACAATTTATAGAGCAATTCAGGATCAGAGCCCATATAGTATTGTATTATACCAACTCTGTCACCCTGAAGACATTGAGTCTAACTTCCAAAAGGTAATGAACACTCAAAACTTATAACCCTGAAAAATAAACCACTGAAAAACCTTTGAAAAAGAAACCACTACACCTAGAGAATGCTTTTTCCTGAAAGTTTTAGATCTACTTTTAAGTCTGAAATTTTAAAAATTGCAAACCCATACTTTATTCAGCAAAGCAATAGCATCTTGATTTCATTAAGAACTTTTCTGTTGTCACATACCTAAAAAAGCTGGTTTATACAGGAACAGAAGCTGCCAGCTGTCAGTAATATATACAATATTCAAAGATCTCAGTTTTAAAGTAACATGTATTCACTACTTACAGTTTCCTCAACGCAGGACTGAGTTGTGTTTCCAAAAGGCTGATTTACAGACATGCAAGAACAGAAATTAGCAGATGAGCACAATGTGCATTATGCACGCGTAACATCTTTTATTGTAAGGACTTGAATGAAAGGGCCCCTGCACAACCTGCTGCACTTCATTCACAAACATGTCCAGCACCTAAAAGGTATCTAAGAGCATCCCCAACATTTGGACAGTCTGAAAATAGACTGCTACTTTGGAATTAAAGAGGTAAAAAAATGAAACCCCCAGAAATAATCCTTTTGTGTCACTAGCAAGTGATGAATCTATCCGTATTGAAATGCTCAAGAACACCTTTCAGAGGTGCTGAGTAACCAAAATAAGCAAAGATTCCAGCTTTATCAGTGAGTACTCCAGATTTCTGAAAAATCTGAAAGATGCACAGTAAAGCCATAGCTAAAACCAGAAAATATCCCTAGGACTACCCTGTGGCATGAAGTCTTTGTGTTCAATGATCTAAAAATTCTACCTTTATAGAAAGATTAAGGATATCAAAATGCTGCCATCCATCTGTATTATACACACCATCCAAAACTGATTTTATTTTAATCTTAGAAATTAAGATAATACTCACATATGTGGCAGCACCCAGGTCATTTAATCCAGTAAAGTTTGCAGGTTTGTTCCTTTCAGTGGCCTTGATTTATGGGGAAAAAAGAATAACAAAACCACCTTACAAGCAGGTAGTCACTAATGTTAAGTTTTTCTCCATATGTTACACAATGAGTCCCGATCTGGTTGCCCTTTCAGTGCTACTGTGATATAAATGTTGAAATACAGTGATATCCCATATAGCTGTAGCAAACATACATGAACACACAAGGTGCAAGAAGGTTAAAATTCCTGGGAAGTTACTTGTTTTTTCATTTAGGGTGAAGTTTCATATTATGAACACACTCAGCTAGGAGCTAACTAGCACAAGCATGAGGTTCTGTCTCACCCCTGAGTTCACAGCTGCTGCTTCTGTTTTCTTCTACTCTGCCTCTGGTGCTGCCATGGTCTAAGCCCAGCCAGTAACTCAGAACCACACAGCTGCTCTCTCACTCCCTTCCCCTTCTTCCCTCGCAGAGGGATGAGGAAAAGAATAAAAAGAATGCAAATCCCATCAGCTGAGATAAGAACAGTCCAGTAACTAAGCTACAATACAAAACTACTTACTGCTACCACCAACAATAACAAGGGAAATAAAAAGAGGAGAGACTAGGAAACTAAAAGGGTAAAATGAAAAAAAAAAAAAAAAACCCACAGGTGACACACAATACAATTGCCCATCACCTGCCAATCAGTACCCAGCCCGACCTCAGCAGCGATCTGGGCCTTCTGGGTAACTCACCCCAATTCATACTGGGCATGACATGCTGTGGTATAGAATGTCCCTTTGGCTAGTTGGGGTCAGATGTGCTGTCTCTGCTCCCTCACGGATTATTGTGCCCCTCCTCACTCGCTGAGCATGAGACTGAAAAGTCCTTGGTAAGAGTAAGCACTACTGAGCAACAACTAAAACCATTGGTTTGTTATCAGCACTGTTTTCAGACTGAAGTCAAAAACACAGCACTGCACCAGCTGCTAAGGAGAAAAACTACTGCTACTGCTGAACCCAGGACAGGTGGTGCTCACAGGATAGCACCGAGACAATCCAAGGACCGAAGCCAGCAGAAAAACAACCCTCAAAAAAAACCCTTAAGCATTTCCTGCAGAGCTTCAGAAGAAACTCCCCATGGAATCAGAAGAATGGCAGATGAAGCACAAGGGGTCGGAAGGTCATTAGTTTTAGTTGCTGGCTAACAGATAGAATTATACAATAGTTAGGGTTGGAAAGGACCTTAAGATCATCCAGTTCCAATCCCCCTGCCATGGGCAGGGACACCTCCCACTAAACCATGCCACCCAAGGCTCTGTCCAACCCAGCATTGAACACTACCAGGGATGGAGTGTTCACAACTTCCATGGGCAACCCATTCCAGTGCCTCACCACCCTTACAGTAAAGAACTTCCTTGTCATGCAAGACATTGTCAAACGCTTTGCACAAGTCCAGATAGATGGTATCAACTGCTCTATCAGTTCCATAGCCCCATCACAGAAGGCCACCAAATTGGTCAGACAGTAGGTTTAACTCTTAACATGATGTGTTACATACAGCTTTTTTGAAAAAATAACACATGAACATGAGGTAACTCCAAAGGGTTGTTTTTCAAATGCATATATCCCAGGTTCAATACAATACTCAAACTATAGGTAAAAGACCAATGCCATTTGCATCATAGTCTAGCTGTAACTACACACAATATCTTGGGTCTTAAGAGAGCCAAGCTATATTCTTCCCTCCGTCATCTGCATTAATATTGCGTTAGCAAGTAGCACAGCAAACTGCTTAACACTTCTACCAGCTACAGCCAAACATTTAAACCCACATTAAAAAAAACAGAAGACCGCTTTAGTGATTATGATTACAACCAATAGTAATTATAAATTCCATATTGAAAGTGAGAAAAGATGGGGTAAACTAGAATTCAAGCCTACCACGTGCTCTTTTAGTTCTACAAACTGTGAGTTTTTACTTCTAATGCTTTTACATGTCAGCATGCATTATCCTTCTGTACATCAACTTGCTTTGCAAATCAGACATTAGAAAAAGCAGCAAAAAGCACAGTACTGGATGAAAAGAATACAGGAAATTACTTAAACTGTGGATGTTACAATAAATTCAGAGAATAAAGACAAAGTGACTACTTACGAAATTGAAAATAGCTATAATCAGCAAGGCACCAATAGTGATGATTGCTAAGGGAAGCCTGAGTAAAGGCATTGTTTCCACCTTTTCCGAGATAGCACAAAGGCGGTGCAGGAAAGGCCAACTTTCTGAGCAGCGCTTCTGTAAACAGAACTAGCCTGGTTTAGTAGCATGGGTAACACTTTGATACATGGACAAAAAGAGTTTTAAATATAAAATGCTTTTTTCTTGCAGGAGAGTGTCAAGAGTCTTCACTGGAATCCTAATTTAGAACCCTGAAGCTACTCATTCAGCTCAAATGCCTAATGCTTTTTCACATCTGAAAATACAGATAATGCTTCCTTATTTCAAAGAGGCTGGGTGCAAAACTTTTCTTAATTTCTGCTTTAAAAATGAAAATTATAAACTGATTGAAAGCTCTAGAAAAATATTACTAAAAATATAGTTATAACCTAAGTTGGTTTTTTGGGGGCTTGGGGGTTTTGTTATTCAGCTGTAATATTGTATCTGGAACTACATTGCCAGATGACTGAATCAAAATCCATCATAGATGGTCCCCTTTCTTGCCATCCTTATATCCTCCACTTGTTGTTATATAGAAAAGCATCTTGTAAAGCACATGTTTTTCATGATTGCAAGGACTATTCAAGGTGCTATACCAAAACACTCCCAGTGTAAAACTCAAGCCCGATGCAATTACAGTCTTGGAATTCGCTTTTTCTTTTCTCCATGTGTTTTTTCATGCGTAGAGAACACCCACATGCACATATGCACACACCTTTCCCTCTTTCTCTCCATAGACATATATAGACAAACGTACATACATACATCCATACAGATACATATATATGAACACTATACATACATAAAATCAATGCATACTATCTAACTGTACTTTTAAATTAATCATAAAACTTTATCCTGTGTACAGAGTGTAATCATACTGGTTTTTTTCTTTCCTTTTTACACAACTCAATCATGGCTCCGTAAGGGATAGTGTCTTTCTGTGCCAGTTTTCCTGCGAAAGCACCACCACCACTGGGCTGCAGGGTGATGCTGGCATGTTCTCAACAGAACTTCAGAATTCCCTCCTACCCTTGGCTTAGCACAACATAGATTTGACAAGTGTAAGGAACTCCCTAAAATCCCTTTCCTTTCCCACCCCTGCCTCCAGATAGCTCTTGGACTGGAGAAGGAATTTCTTTATTTTGTATCATTGAATGTGTCCTATGTCACTATGGGCTGTCTCTATGGCACTATGCATTTTTTATACAGTGATTGCATACACATTTAATAATGCAAAGAAAAAGGAACTACACATGCGAAGTGGACTAATGGATGTAATGGTGAATTTGGAATTCTAACAGCTGTGAAATTGTTGCCAATAAATTATTCATGTTTGTAATTTTCATGGGACCTTATAAATTATTACCAAAACCTTCATTCAAACTTATTTTTATTTTAATTTTTTTTCAGTATAGAAAATATCAAGCTTAAAAGCAAAACTACTATTACAGACAAACATACAAATAAAAATAAATTTAAAACCCCCAGCCCCACTCAGCAGGCATTACTATCTTCCCCCTACCCATCTATTCTGCCATTCAAACAATTCTGAATTACAGTGAGAATTTTCAGACATGAAAATCTGTTTCAGGCAATAAAATCTTCTGGTAAGTCAAGGCTCAAGGCTCTTGTAATTCATATTGGAATTAGCTTAATTCATCATCCTAAAAGATAGACCATGGCTCTGAATTACCTACATCTGCTTCTGAAAAGAGGATTTTGTTTTGTTTTGTTTTAAATAAACTTACCATACATTTCTCAGCAAAGCATACAAACAAAATGAGTACAATGATGATTGCAACAATGCCAAAGGAAATTCCCAGTTTCGCAGTTCTGAACATAAAACATTAAACAAATCAGTGTTAAATAGGGAGGGAAGGGGAGAACCAAACCACAACTTTGACTTTTTAGTTTGCTAACACTGTTTCTCTAAATTGAAATAGAATTTTTCTTCTAATAGCACTGGATGACCATAGCATTGCACAGTTTATTGTTGCTCTGTTGCACAAATACTACTTTAAGATATTCTATCACTCACTGACAGCCTGAACTGCCAACGCTTGCTAAACCACGTGGAAACTGCACTGCAACAGCCATAAAAACCAAACACACCATAAACTTCAGATTTATCAAACATCTGCTTTCTCAGAGTATGAGAAACAGCTCAAAATTCCCTCCTTGTATTTCTACAGACAAAAGGATCACTGAACATATTTAACCAGGTAATCCCATTTTTCATTGCTTACTCCTATTTCAATGTGCTCACAGCCAACTATCCCTGTAAAATAGGATTTCTCATTTAACTGAACACCACCCTGTGTGCAGTAAGCAAAAAACTAATATTAAAGAAACATTTTTATTTTATTTTCATCCTGATATCTAGGCAATTATGCCAACATCATTACTGAACTCCTTTATTAAGGTGTAAATTAGTTCCAAGAGGTATATCTTTCTTAAATGTAAACCGCCAGGAACTCCAAAAGACTGTAAAAAGTTTCATGCATATGAGTTTCACTTTAGCTATTGGTTAACTTGAATTATAAATTATTAAAATACTGACACTTACTTTGGCATTATGAACATCTGTATCAGAAATATACAAAGGAACACGAAACTGGCACATGCAAAGTAACTCTTCAGTTTTAGAATTGGAATGGTGCGATACTGAAACACAAATCGTAATAGATCTTACAGATAATTCCAGGCTGTTTTAAAATGCTATTACTTCTTTGTGATGATACACACATGCAAATTTATGCTGTATCATTAAAAAATATACATAGAACTAAAAAGGAACAAAATTAATAAATATCTTTCAAGGAAAAAAAAACCTAGCCCAAAGGACCATTTCAGACCAAGAGGGAAATCCACCAAGTATGTAAATCAGTGCTTCACAGACGCACAGCCAAAATACTTGTAAGAAAAGGCTATACACAGAAGTAAACCTAAGGTGTGTACCTATTCCACACCCCACCCCCCCTCCAATAACTACATACAGTGCAACACAGCACATTAAACTAAAGAACAGGTATTCAAACAGAAAAAGTACACTGTGCCTGACAAATAGCAGTATTATACTTGCAGTGAAAAACCATAGAAAGCAAAATATTTCAAAGTACTTTCATTATGAATATAGATGATCATTATTATTTTTTTTTTTTAATCTTATTGCTTCCGAGAGAAGTTCTTCATCTCGTAGAAGCTGCCAAACTCTTACTTATTCCTTTATGGCAAGAATTTAACCACAGATTAGAGAAAATTTCCTTTAATCTACAGAATTAGTATCCTCATGAAAGAATGACCAATTTAAACAAGTCATGAGATGTGCTTTCCATTAGTTACCAAAAACCTCTTTGGAGGTAGTCACCTCAAGAATCCATTTCCGGAAGAAAACCAGTTTCAAATATATTCTTATGCTGCTCTGAAGTGTAAATCAAAGACAGAAAAGAGTATTTTATTCTTACCAACCTCTTTTTCAAGACTGGGTTCTGCAAAAATCAGTGAAAACCCACAGAAGTCATCCGATCTGCCACACCATGGGCTGCATTTAGAGAGACACCACATTACAAAACATATGCAACAGGTCAAGCAGATTATGCAAAATCATCATCTTACTTGAAACACCACAGTATACAGGGTGAGAGCGCCACTGTTTTACACACATTTGACAGTTGTGCAAGCTCTTTATGTTTGACAGCACAAGAGCAGTTATGTTGTTATGTAGCTGACAGGAAGATCCAGAACACTCTCACAAGCTCCAGCACCTGCCAGTTACAAGCAAAACATAACCCCAGGCCTTGCCAAAGGTTTACAAACACCAAAGTATAATAGCAGCTGTTAGAGATGGCTCACAGCCTCCAAAAACTTCCCCTAAATAATAACAGGCCTCCATTAGGAATAGCTGAAGTACAGTGTTAACAGCCATGCTATAATTTAGATGAAAGAATTTTTTCTTCTTGAATTCACTGTTTCACATTTGATAGCAATTTAAATATTAAAAATTAAATTAAAACAAATTAAAAACAAAACAAAAAACAACCAAAAACACCACTGCCTGTGTTTGTCTGCTTTAAAATTCAAATATAGTGCCAAATGCACCACCTGTTACAAACACACCATTTACCTTCCGTGAACCAGGCACTAAGGCAATTATGTTATTACCCCCAAAAGTGTGGTTTGACTTTATACACAGGTTTTGTTCATACCCAGTTTCCTGATAGTTCTTATTTTAATAAGCAGAACACATACACTAACTTCCTATGCCATCCACACTGCAGTTCGGCTCATTACTTTGGACAGTCCTAAGAAACAAGGCAATCATTTTGCTATTTCATAGCACCCCACATCAAACAGCTATAGTAACCATTGGCTTTTTGTCATAATTATGCAGTAATGCTCTCTGATATTCAAATTAAAGTCAAAAAGGATCTAAAATAACTAAAAACCAAACAAAAACCAAAACAGAGGCAAGACAAGGGTCCTCGTAACTATTCATTTTTCAGAAGTAATTTTTTTATATGAGCTTAAAATTGAGAGTGAAGATTATTCTCAAAGAAAAGATGAAGAAAACAATAAAGTACTGCATACTTTGTTGAACTGAGTCCCTCAATGGTTGACATCATTTCATCATAAATATCTTCCTCTATCCTCCCCTTCTGAGATGAATTTCTGGGAAAGAAATTAAGTCCATGTCACAAACCTATTCAGAAGCAGGGAATGGCTACAGAGGGCCACACTTCCAAATGACACAAGTAGGGAAAGCTGCCCCAGAGACATTAAACAAGAATGCACTAAACTGATAGACATGCATCCATAAGCACTTTACTGAGCATTTCTCTAGTTACTCAAACTATGCATTTTTTTCGAGACAGTATTTTTATAAACTACGAGAATAGTTGACAAGTGAAAAATCATTTACTAGGTTAACTCAGTGGTACAGGTACCACTGTAAGCTTTTCTCCATATAGTGGCCAATTTTTTACAGTATGATGGCATACATTAACACTACTAACCAAAGGCATTATCTTGTAAAACATAAGATGTATTTACTTAAAATACAATGATAAAATTTATTTATTTGGTACTATAATGCTTGTGAACAAAATTAGCATCCAAGAGTAAGAAAACTAAAACCTGAGGTAGCACAAGCAGTTACAATATAAGCATGTATACCATATATGAGGTGCCATATAATAGGTGCCTTGATTTGTTTTCCAGTGCTCTATAGGTCTCTTACTTCCCTACTCTCTTCCATCCTGCTACAGGCCACAAAGTAAAATACCAGGGGAATGAGTGAGGGGCCAGCAAGATACAAAAAAAAGGGGGGAGG
>JAOEHY010034857.1:0-13825 GCA_025447955.1 Psilopsiagon aurifrons | reverse complement strand
GCAGGACTGGGGTGAGGGAACTGGTGGTTTCTTGAGAATGACAACCAGGGACACAGTAATGACTCCAAGCACCTCCTCCAGTGCATTATTCTTCACACTCAAAATTTATTGGATACTATAAATATGAGATATATATATAATAGAAATATGGAAAAACTTACTACATGACCTCAACAAATCCATCCTTAGTCACTACCTGTCAACACTCTGATTTTAATACCTCACTGCATTAGAACCTCACAGTCACCATTCTCAGTATTTAAAATAGCTCAGATTTTCTCTACAACTTTAATTAGGGGGGCAACAGAGCTTGCTCGGGTGCATTACTGACATAACTACATAGAAACTATTTGCTCTTCCCTGCTATCACCTCTATCCAAAGCTCTGAGAAAGCACAGCAGGATGGCAAATTAATTCTTACCTAAAAAATACTTAAGACTTTGGCTTAAAATGTTGCAGGTGTGACAAGCAGCCAGTGGCACAAGCCTACCTGTCTTGGAGTGGCCCTGTTTAATAAGGTGACAATTCAGCATTGCCAGAGGCGAGTAGCTGTACTTGGAATACTTCTTGCTGAGTGCTTTAAAGCTTCCTAGACTGTGCTAGGAGAGGAGGTGGAGGGTCCCTCTGGATGAACTGGCAGCAAAACACAGCCTTTGAATGGTGGGAAATAAAGATGCTGGAGAAGCCTTTAGAGGAGCCCCGGAGGGGAAAACATAATACAGACCTCGCTCACGTGAAGCTCCTTTATCTCATCTTTTATCTTATCCTTTATCTTATCTCTAAGTGATAACCGGCGCCGCCAGCCGAGGCGGTGCTGGGCTCTTACCAGCGTGTGCCGCTTCATGTGCTCCCGGCGCGTGAACTTCTTCCCGCAGATCTCGCAGGGATAGGGCCTCTCTCCCGTGTGGGATCGCATGTGTCTCTTCAGGATGCACTGGTGCATGGCAGAAAAACTGCAGTAGGGGCACTTGAACTTCTTCCTGATGACTGTGAACTCGTTGACTGTAAGAGAGCAAAGCAAAAGGTGCTGATTAAGAAAGGTCTATTTCACTATTGAACTGGTTCACCGTGAAATCACGATCGCAGCCCTCAACCATCCACAGTTTTTTGAATCCTTACATTACTGCACTCATGTTAGTAAAGAACTCTGAGTACTTTCATCAGAGAAGCTTTTGAACAAGTCAACACAGGAACATCCACTGCCCAGCACTCGCTAAATGGTAAGTAACAATGCCAAGTAACTCTGTGACTCTTATCATAAGGAATTATCTTAGGTATCAACATCTAAACCTCTAACACTGTTATTTGTGGAGGGAGCAGACAGCTGTGAGCAGCAAACCACAAACACAACAGCCCTGAAAACTCATCCAGTTCCAACCGCTGCCATGGGCAAGGACACCTTCCACAAGAGCAGCTTGCTTCAAGCCCCGTCCAACCTCTATCGTGTTTGATGGACTTTGTTCTGCCCCCTTCAATTGTACTTTGCTGAGCAAGAAAAGGGAGACCTCGAAGCCTCTCACAGTTGAGTCTTTCCTTCTTGCCACCTCCATAGGAGCTGCTGAAAGTGGCCCCAAAGGATGCACACGGTACAGACAGCCCAAGGGTCTCATTTGCCAGGGAAAATACTAACGCTACTAAAACTCAGTGCAAGCACCTGGGCCATGGCTGCAATACTGACACCAGGGAAAGCACTAAGCAATATCTTATTCCCCTCCAGTAAAGATCACTCACTGTGATCAGGCAGACTCCTGAAGGGCTGGTTTCGAGTGGCTCTGCACCTGCACTGCTTCAGGAACCTCCCAAAGGAAATACTTTAATGGGGCCTGATGCCCAGAGGAAGCTCAGGCAGACACCTCACCAGCTCTGCTCATACCTATAGCCTTATGTACAAGATCTACTTACTGGTTTACTCCTCCTCTTTTATATTATAGGAAAAGAATCTGTTGCTTTATCTTCTCCTTTGGATTTGATGCCCCCTTGTCTACACAACCAGAGGCAAGGAGCCCACTTTCTTCAGTTCTACAATGCAAAGCTATATATGAGAAGCATGTTTCCAGTCTCATCTATCCTACTGTTATTAGTGACAGGCCACACACACAGAGTCCCAGGATCTCTATAAACCTCTTACTACAGAGGCTAGACAAGGTAAGGAAGCTGTAAACTGATCAAGGGGGGGTCACGAGGGGACGTGTAACCTCCTTCCTTCAGCCCTAGGCCATGCTGGTGCTACCCAATACCACAAGCACAGTGTGGACCGCAGCAAGTGGCACAAACGGCTCCGCACACCAGGTTTAACCACGTCATGCTGGAAAAAACTGACGTGGAGATCCCAACAGCAACCGGATCCTGAGATTACGAAGGAAAAGTGCTTTAGAGAAGGGAATAAGAACTAAGGCAAGTGAGGAAACTCTGGCTTCCCAACCCACAGGAGCCAGCCCTGATGTGGCACAGAGATGCCTCCCAAAGCTCTGGCTCCCAGCAGGAATGGGCAGGACAGAGCCACACCAGACCCGTTCCCTCTCCACAAGCACAAAGGCAGCAGGATCCTCTCTCATCCAGCTCTCCATAGGAAACAGCTTGCCAAGAAACTCTCAAGTCCACCTTGCGCACAAGCAAGCGTTGCTCGTTTTGCTCTCCCTGAGATGCAACACTGTGAGGAGTAAGAACTTTCCTGAACACCTCTGAAGATCAGCTGGAGAAGCTGCTTTATCCTCCCAGCCCTCTCCCATGTTAAAGAATCAACCCTCCAATGCTGAAGCTCAAGCTGCTGACTCGGAGCAGCTGGGAAGCACCACACTTCATTACACTACTTACACAGTGACTATAATCCTGGTTTGCATGTAAATATATAGCGAGAGATATAGAAATAGTTAATCTTTTATAAAAATATCTGATTTTCATAGAATAAAAAAGGCATTACAGGAAGAGTACCCTCCACGGACTGATTGCGTACGCACACCCTACGTTACATTAGATCTGCTGTGTAAAGCCTCTCCTCAGTTTCAACGTCACAGTCTGGCTAACTTACACCCTACGTTACATTAGATCTGCTGTGTAAAGCCTCTCCTCAGTTTCAACGTCACAGTCTGGCTAACTTACATGGTAGAAACCACAGCCATACTCCAGTGTATCTCTCAGAAAAGACAATGCCAACAAATACAGAAGCCTTGAGGCAATTCTCAAGCCCAAACCATGTCCCCTGTTCCACATGTGAACAGGCAGCGTGGTTTTCTCTGTTCAGTGCATAGAAACCCAGACTTCCTATGAAGCTCAGAGGGCTGAGCACCCCAGCACTGCCACAGCTCCCCATCTCCAGATGAAACGTCTGGCTTGTCTAATGGACACAGCACTAGAGCAGAACTCAGATGACTGAACCCTATTATGAAGTCTATTGCTAACAAGCTGAGGTATGTCATTTTTCCAGGGAATACAAGATAAAACATCACCATTTCTTTTATAAAGCACTTTGAGATCTACTCATAAGCAGTTTGAGGTCGTGTAAGCAAGCACGCTGTAAGATCACACCAGTAAACCAGAGTGCCCATTATATGGGCTGACCCAAGTTATTATTGCACACACATCACACCATGGCTGCAGTTACACAGTGCCTGGACCCAGCATGTTACCCCCTACTCAGCTTTGGGGAGTTACTCTCTAATATTACACCTGTGGTAGGTTTATTTGCAGCATGAGAACAATGGATCAAGTTGCTTTTCCTAGTTTAAGTGTCTCACACACACAATAGGAGCTATAGGTCCTCAGGATCCTCAGTTTGTCCTATACTGTCCCAAAGCCCATGCAGCAGGGCAGAGCCTGGGTAACACTTTAATGTGGCTACTGAGGTTCTTCCGTGTACCAAAGCCCTGGCCACAGGAGAGACAGACACAAGCACTCAAGTGCCCAGACATAAAGTGCCTGTTTAAGTCTGTCTTGTCCCGAAACAGCTTGGCACAGTTAGGACACTGCATCTTCTTACAGTGGAAGTGGATGGTCTTCTCGTGCCGATCCATGTTGGATTTCAGAGTGAAGGTGGCAGGGCACTGGGAGCACTGGAAGCGGGAGAGCGGGTTGGGAAGCACCCTGTCAGTGAGGCCAGGCCGGGGGCAGTCAACCAAGTCCAATGGGAAAAGCATGGAGAAGGCGTGCTCATGGATGTGTTCCTTCAGCTCTTCAGCACGCTGGAAAACCCTCCTGCAGAAACCACAGGTCAGCCTCTTGGCAAGGCTGGAATCCTGGGAGAGGCCGTCTGTGGTTCCATCCATGTCTTCGGATCTGGAGAAACTCGTATCTAGAATAGAAACAGAGACACACGAACAGATCAGGGTCTGTAAATGTGTAAAACAATGTAGGTTTCAAACACACTTTTCTCTCTGCTTACCTGAATCAGAGTTATCAAACTGCCAAAGTGCTAAAAGTCCATCATAAGCGGCCTGCAAATGGAAAGCACCCTGGAGTTAAGGCAAGCACTTACAAGAACACACCTCTGTGCCAGTGCTCAGAGCCCCATCTTACCTCTGCCTTCACCCCTTCTTCAAGGGAGGCTCACCACTTCTCCTGGCCATCAATCTGCCTTTACAAGGCTCTCACTCTCAAAGCAGCCAAGTTAATGGTGTATTTTGCAAGATTTGGTGTTTGGAAGAGAGTAATCGACATGCTCTTTGGGTCCTGGGTAACTACTCTGCTCCCAGCCTCACTAAGCATCCATAGCTCCCACTCTGGCCAATGAACAGAAAATCTCTAGCAGATACAACAGAAAGTTTCCCCTTAGCCCTACACAGTCGCTTTTTCTTTCCCCATAGAAACCAACCACCTTCTGCATAACTCCCTTTATGCAGTGCTTTCTGGCACTGCTGATCCAAATGCTCAATAAAAGCTGATTGTTAGGTTTCCTACAGCATTTGCAGTGCACCAGTGTGTGGCAGATGGCAGCCCTCTATGGGGCAGAGGCGTGATGCAGCCTGGGCAGGTCTGCTGGGGATGGGCAAGTGGCCGTTCTGTGCAGCTCCCTTTGCTCTGAGATGACTACAAGGGAAAACCTGTGTTTCCATCCGTTTCTTTAATGGAATTAAAGCATCATTCCAAAATACAAAGACGAAGAAAGGCCACAGAAAGCTACGAATTTGATGTCAGAGTGCAATACAGAAGCCAACCTGCTTCCATCCCACTTTAGGCAGTTAGAAAAAATACGAGAGGTGGGCAGTGGATAGCTGTGGTCTCGGCTATCTTGAGGCCATTATTATGTTCTTGCACACTGTGTTTCACAAACAAAAGGATTCACAATAAAAAGGGCATGTATCCTTCAAAACCAGTGTTGTGAATGCAACTTCTGCTGAGGAAAGGCACAGAGGCTAAACCGAGGGCAGCACCAGCCCTGACCTCAACAGACTTCCTATTAAAACCAAACCAAACCGAACAGATCGAAGTGTGAGACATTAGGTTTCTCAAAGCACTCCAGGACACCCCAAAACAGGGAGAATTTGATTCAACAGATACCTTTGCACTTCAATTTGTTGCCATTCCCCCCCCCCCCCCACCCCATCTTACCTGGGTGGAGGAAGGCACCTCTCCTTTTGCCACGGTTTCTGGTGACATGCCACCAGAGGAGCAGGCCTCGGGGGGGCTCTGAGTGGCAAGGTGTGATGAAGGCAGCGGGGGAGATGGTGCTTCCACTTTGCCATCACTTTCGCCCCTTGGACGATTCAAGTTGGTGCCAGGCCCTGGGGAACACAGGAAACGAATCTCACCCACGTGCACCAGCACCAGCTGGTGGCTTTACATCAGGCCTCCAAAGGCAGCGCTCGCAGCGTATCTTCCATCAGCAGGAGGAGGGAATGCAGCAGGACACTGATGCCAGAGGCTTCGTTGTGCTTGCTGTGTTAGAACCAGCCTCCCCACCCTAATGCCTGGTGTGTGTGCTGGTGTCACCCCGTGTGGCATCGTCACTAAGAGTCTCCATAGGGAGAAAGAAGCACAAACAGCCAGAGCACCGTTTCAAACCCATTTCAAGCTTTAAGTAACATACACAGAGATTTGACTCTACTACTGACTTGCTTGAAACGTGATGGCAAAGCTCCAGAGCTCCAGATTTGACCGCAGTGTATTTCCTATACACTGTCAATGCTTGATCTCAAAGTGCTTTACAAAAGATGGGGGAAAGCATTGCTTTCATTCTCTAGTGACTGAGCGTGGAAGTGCAGATACTTGTACAGAACTATTCAGTGATAACCTGACAGTTGATAGACTCCAAAACCCTACCATAGATTAAAAGAAGAACATTATTTGCCTGTCTGAAACAGAAGCTGTTGCAGCAGTCAGTCTGTAGCACCCATCAAATGGTAAGTGCTATTCCACAAACTGCCCTGCTAATCCACAACACATCTAAATACAAGCGAGGAGCATGTACTGGAGAGCAGCAGACGTTACAGACTGTTAAACAAACTTTAACAAGCCCTTGACTGAAGGTTGGAACAACATATTGAGCAGGTCATTACTTCCGAAAGGCAAGCGGGCAAAATCAGGAGCAAATATGGCATCAAAGGAAACAAATGCCTATTTAAAGCACTCGATGCCCTAAAGGCTGTTCTATTTGTCACACAAAGGAGCCTGATTGAGACCTTTATGGATATAAACCCCACACTTTAATGCAGCTACAAATAACAAGTTTATTCTATGGCCAAGTACAATACACTGTGATCTGGGGCACAACAAAGGTTTCTGAACGCCAGCAATCCCAACCCCAACCTTGCATCGGTTCCCAAAGGAAACTGCTCTCGTGCCACAGGCTGGGTGTTTGATGTACCTTCCTCTGCTTTGATCCCAGATGGAGATCTCACACAACTTGGTTAACTCTGTTCAAGTGAACAATACTTCACGTTTTCGTGCTGGTGCTGCTCACTTGGGGCTGGTGCAGTTTAAAGCCAGGACAACAAAATGCTAAACTCCCATGAATTCCTCAGTAATTCCCATTAGAAACCATGACTCCAGGTCCACAGCAGAATTCCTGCCCAGACATCCACATATCCCCGTTTTCCACCCCCCTGCACATCCCAAACTGATTCCAACCTCCCCGTTTACACTGAAGCTACACACTTGTGAATACAGAGAACTCAGAGGCATCTCTGGGCTGCACATCATCACACAAAGGGTGCTTTAGCACACAGTAAAGATAAGCCAGTGGGGTCTGGTTGGAGCAATTCTGTATTAGCACCTTTACAGATTAATAGAGGTTCCTAGGAAACTACACACATCCGAAAGATTAAAGGAGGAACAATAAACTCCATCACCCACCATGAGCCACAAAGATGTTCAACACAACAAAGCCCAAAGCTGATTTTTATATCAATAGTTAGTATTTATTTGGTTTCAACAAGTGCAGGTAACACAAGAGGAAGAAAGCCATATAAATGGCCCACACGTTGTACACGAGAACGCAAACAGCACCTGGATTTATCCCACTGTCCCATTCTAATACTGCAGAAACCTTCCTCCCCTCCTAAATCTGTACTGAAATGGATTTTAATGACAAGCATTTTAACTTCTCAATCAGAAACCAGCTCTGCATACGGATGATGCCTTGGTTTAAGGATATTCCTATGAACATGGTGTTATCTGGAGAGGAAACTGAGGAAAAGAGAACAACAAAGGTTATTATAGTGCTTAAAATCACATCCATTCGCCCATAAAGCTTCATGTACCAGGTACAGAAATTCCATGGCAAACTGAACCCCTTCAACTCCCTCTTGGGGCTGTTGACTGCGGGGTAAAATGTATTCCTTCACCACGTGGTGCCAGTGGAAGCGGTTGGCTTCAATGAACCACTGCCTAAAAATAACGTATTAGCCGGTTTGCTCAAAGAAAAGGGCTCTGTGTACCATGCAATCACTTGGCCAGCGAGCTTCAGAGGAATTGCTTCTATAAACAGTTGCAAGAGGGTAAACAGGAAAAGCCAAACTTAGACATATAAAAAAGTAGGCAATGTGCTATTCTGGAAGCATGTTCGAGCTGCCCTTCAGGGGAGCCAGGCACCCCCAAAGGAGAACAAGGACATGAACTGAGCAGCTCGGTCGTTAATGAACACTGGAAGTCTCATTCTCTTGATTATACTTGGCAAAAGCAGCTAACGAGAGTCATCTAAAGCCTTTTGAGACTTCAGTGGCTGTGGTGTAACCATCCCGAACAATGCTGCCAAAGTTCAGCACCACAAGTGAAGTAAGACACACGTGATGAAGCCAAGGAGCTCAGGAGGAGAGCAGTGCAGGATAACCTGGTTTTGCAGACAGAGCATGAAAACAGAACCTCTTACAATGGCTTATCTGAAAGATCCCCCCAGCAAACTGGGCAGGTTCAGTAATGAATGGCTCCCAAGACAACATCAGTGTTATCCACGAGTAACTTACACGGCCTTCTTTGCTGCAAAACCCACATGTTCTTTAGGTTTCCAACAAGGCCATGGATAACATCAGCCTTGATCATACACTGTGAACAGCAGAACTCTCAGAGCTGCAGGTTGTCTACAACTGCGTTACCCACGGAGCAAGCTACTTAAATTATCCCTCCACACTTCAAATGAGTTTGAACTGGTTTCCTTTAGATATGCTGCACTTCTGTTTGACTAAATCACAGTGACACACCAGCCCTCGCACACCCCAGGCTTGGTCTCCCATCAGGACAATGTGAAGTAATCTCACACCTCAAATGATCATTACAACATACAATGAATTAGGAAAGAAGCACAGAGGGTAAAGGGAAAACTTTGGGGTTTCCTTTTTTAACTCTTAACACACGCAGTGACCTGGAGCGTGAGATGCCCTCCAGACACAGCTCATCTCACTTTTACCATGTAGAATAAATACACTCTTCAGCTCTGTCCACTTCCAGTAAGTGTTTCCTCCAGAGAAGACAAATAAACCCAAGCACTGCTCCTTGAGTCAGTTACTGTAGTGCCTCACAAGCACACACAAGGACAATCCAGTGACAGCAGTTAAGGACAAACCCACAGTCTTAAACCCAAATAAGATTGATGGCTTCGAATTCCTGGAATCAGTGTTTCCTTTTCAAATGTGACGGATGAAAACTGTGCTGGTTTGGATTTAAAAAGCAATAAAACCTTTTCCTTGCTCTGTGCTCCTGCCTACTCCCCCCCCCCCCTTTTTCTTCTTAAATATAACCCAGGACTTAAAATGACTCAACATCCTCAAATTGTGTTTGAAGCTGAATGTGAAAAACACCTACAGAGCTAGCACCAGCCCAGACCGGGCTTTTAGATCTCCACAACCTTCTTACCCCTCACTTTACCGTTGCTTTACATGCTGAGGATTCTCATTGAACTTGATGCCCTATTGTATTCATACTGACCACTTAAAAGAGAGTCTTAGAGCAGAATGTCTTTTATAAGTGGTTAAAATGAATTGGTAACTGAGTTTGAATAAGATGAATGCAAAGTATGTCCCTTAACTTCGTCCTTCTGTAAAAATCCTTGTACCAAGGCACAGCCCCATCCATGCTCTGGTGTGAGAGCTACAGATCAAGTGACCTGGCTTCCCTCATGCAGTCCACTTTGCTCCCATAAAGATGAGATCACTGGAACTGAGCTGAAGAAACTGAAGTCATAGTGAGAGAACAGGCACAGGGACCTCAGACATAGGCTGGAAAGACCTCCTGAGACACTGCACCCATCAACGATCCATCATTCACCTCCTTTTCTAAAGGTACCAAGCTTTTCTTTAAACCCTGTTGGTCTCCTGCCATCACCATGCCTGTTCCAAACTCCACTTCTCTGGTTGGGTAAGCTCTAATTTCCAGCCCAAATTTGACTCTCTTCTACTCATTTGCCTTTATGCCAAGTGGTGCTCCAGCTTCTAAGTAAAACCTAAAATCCTCCAGTGAAAGAAGGATGATGGACAAAGACAGCCCCTTCGTTACCAGCATTTATCATGACAGAGATGACAGCACTGATCTCACCCATCACGAGACAGAACTGAACCCACGGTGCATAAATCAACCTCCTGAGCAACCCCTGTCCCAGTGCCAGCTGAGGGCACTCTTCCCACTGCACACAAGCCAGAGGCTGAACTGCTCTACAGGATCTTTGCTGCTGCACTGCAACAAAGGGATTTTCATCCCAGGAGCCTTGTTTGAACCATCTAAATCTGACTTAACTGGAGATCATCCAGTAAGAAAACTTCTGTGGAAGGAAGATGAACACTGCACCAGCACTTCGGCTGCAGAATAAGCTACAACAACTTTATCTTTTCTCTCCAAACTTAGGAAGATCACTTAAAAAAATACTTTTACTGTTCAGACTGAGAAGTGTAAAGAGGCACCAAGACTGACATTACCTGCTGCAGTTATTTCCCTTTATTACACAGCTCAAGCTACCAGTTGACCACTTGGACGGGGCTTGGAGCAAGCTGCTCTAGTGGAAGGTGTCCCTGCCCGTGGCAGGGGTCGGAACTGGATGAGCTTTAGGGCCCCTTCCAACCAAACCAGTGTGGGATTCATTCTATGATCCTACAACCATTAAAAGTTATCTATCTTTTGCACAGTGGATAGGAAAAGCAAAAGAAGTGAACTTTTCATTCTATTTAATTGGTTAATTTCCTCAGTATAGATTAAACCAGCCCTTTTCTGCTCGAACCTCAGATGCAGTACTCAGAGAGCCACTGCCTGCTCTGTTTTATGTCCCATCTTCTGAGGGCATTATAAAAATACAGCATTAATAGTTTTTCTTTCTTTGTGCACTAGAGAATCAAACTACTTTGACTGCAATGAATACAAAAGCCTGCTGAAAACTCAGCTGCCCACACCTAACATACACATCAGCTGTCTCCAACACATCACCAGGAGAAAAACCCATTCATTTCCATGTGCAAGTGTCACACCACAATCAATAGCTGCTCATTGGAGAGAGGTCTAAAACTAAACAGGAAGAAGTAAAGATCCTTCGATGTACAAACCCACAACTGCTTCTACAGACCCAGGAGCAACAGGCAAGATGCTAACACTGAGCCACTTTGGATTCCTTTTTCTACCATAAGGACTCAAAATACTTTGTGTTTTCTTTGTAAGTACCATTGTGCAAATGAGTAAACCAAAGCTCTGAGGATACGGCACACATACACACTAAATACTTTCTTCCATGGCTTCAGCAGTTAACATTAAAGTTGGATCAATACCCAACTCAGTTTTCATTTTATGGGAAGTGGGATTAAGTAGGACATAAAACTGGATCTAAACAGATCAGCTGCAATAAACAAGCCAGTGACCCGTGTTTTCATCTCACAAACCCTATTGAAAGGGTCAATAAACAAAAAGGAGAGAAACACAAACTTACGAGAGAGGGAGTGGGTGCCTTTGGGTAGGTACTCGAAGAGCAGAGAGCTGTCCTCCCCCAGCATGTCGGCTTTCAGGGACAGCAAGCTGTTCTTGCTCATGAGAGCCGCGCGCAGGTTGGCCACGGTGGCAGCCTGGAGCACATCCTCCTTCTCCGGCGTCAGCGGCTGTGGGATGTAGGTGCCCTCCCCGCTGAGGAGCGCTTCCTCCATGCTGCCGTAGGGCTCTGAACGCTCCACTCTGCTGTCAGAGCTGCTGGGCTCCGGCACCGTCACCTCGGCACCTGCGTGGGGAGAGATGCTGTCAGAGAGGGAAAAGGATTCCCGAGACGTGGAACACCGCAACTTCGGTGCCAGGAAGGAAGGGCAGAGAGAGGTGCAGGACCTCCCCATGAGCAGGAACTGGGAAAACCTTTGTTATTTACTTAAAGTTATGACTTCAGGGTATCTGCTCGAGCTGAAATGACATTCACGTGTTAAATCACAGAATTCCAGAGCGGTTTGGGTTGGAAGGGACCTTAAAGCTCCTCCAGCTCCAACCCCTGCCACGGGCAGGGACACCAATCCCATGTGTCCAACCTGGCCTTGAGCACTGCCAGGGATGGGGCAGACACAGCTCCTCTGGGTACTCTGTGCCAGCGCTCAGCACCTTCACAGGGAAGAGCTTCTGCCCAAGAGCTCATCTCAGTCTCCCCTCTGGCAGGGTAAAGCCATTCCCCTTGGCCTGGCCCTACATCCCTGGCCCAAAGCCCCTCTTCCAGGTTTCCTGAAGACCCACTCCATGAAGCTGTACTGCACCATCAGCACCTCTGTTAAGTTTTGCCACTTCCTTTACAAACCAAAAAGTCTCAAAGCAAACAAAAAGGAAAAGCCAATCATTAGCTGAGTCCTCCTACACCCTGGAGATGGAATACCCCAGGCTGGGGGCTGCAAACACAGCAGCAGCAACCATGTGAGCTATCAGAGATGGTTTCTCTTTAAAGCAAACCATTTTCCCTCCTCCATCTGTGTTTTGCTTCTTTAATCTCCATCACCAGTTTCAACACATATCAGTTAAGCAGAGGGATTCAACTGTTTCGACTTCTTACATATTTTGCCATCCCTCTGTTACTGAGCAAGCAGCAGGCAGGTATATAATACACGTGCTTCTAGATGCTAGTGAAGTGGTATAAAAACTAACGCTTCTGCATAAAGGGAAACGAGGAGACTTCAAAAACCTTACAGAAGGTGGCAGAGAAAGTCAATTCTAACCCATTGGAACGGTAACGGAACAGCTTCATCCATCACAGGCGTGACAATACCTCTGCTCCTCACAGCCTCCGTGGCAAATCCCTGCAAAGCATTGGGGCCAGGAAGGGTGTCTGTCAACAGCCCCGTGCTGCCAAAGGAGCAGGAGGCAGTAAATCACCTTGTGTTTCCTCCCGGCCTCCTCCCCTGCCAGCTCCAGATGCTGATTGACAGTTGCCAGACCCGATGCTGCCTGCTGCACACAAACACTAATTGCTAAAACACACGCAGATTAATTGTAACCACAACAAGACAGTAAATGCTCCTCAAAAAGCCAAGAGCAGTGACAGGCAGTGAAATAGAGGCTTTAGAGCTTCCAGGATTTATAGCTGATGTAACCTAATCAAACACACATTAAGGGCAAAGAAATACCCACTCAGTCACACAAGTACTGAAATCCTCACAAAACCCCAAAACTCCCAAGTTCCTCTCCTTGGTGCCTCCAAAAACCACTTTGTGCTCTTCTCCAGCACCCAACTTCTTTTACTGAGATTTAGGGCAGAATGCTATGAATCAAACACTCCCATCACTTCCCACTAACCCAAACTGTTTACTACAGCTCTGCAGCCGTACGTAAACCAATAGTAAATGAGCTTCTCTTTTGCCATTACTCAAGCGAGGGCTCACGTGGAGGCCCCTGAGCTCCATCCAAGTCCTCCACAGCTCATTCCTCATCCTGTTGAGGACGGTCCCAGTGACGGTCAGGGCTCCAGCCCTGCTCGCAGGGAATGCTGCTTGGAGCAGGGAGCTGAGCAGGGATTAAGGCTGCTCTGAAGCACTGAGCTCATTAGTCTCTTTAGCAAAGAATTATTTTGCAGTTATTCTATTACAGCAGCTGACTTTCCAAACCACAGCAGCTTTAGGGAAGCTTTCCTGGCTCCTTGGCTTCAGTATTTCACTGTTTTGCTTTAGTTTCAAATAAAAGACAAGGCTGATTTTTTACAATGTTGGCAACAGTTTTTCCACACATCTCAAACTCCAAAAGTGATGTTAAATCAGTAAAGTTCTTATCGACACATAACAGCCTAATGTAAAAAGGAATACAGAAACCTGACTGGAATCGAAGAATCCCAGGCTGCTTTGGGTTGGAAGGAACCTTAAAGCTCCTCCAGCTCCAACCCCTGCCATGGACAGGGACACCTTCCATAGAGCAGAGTGCTCCAAGCCCTGTGTCCAACCTGGCCTTGAGCACTGCAGGGATGGGGCAG
>JAOEHY010034856.1:10698-22118 GCA_025447955.1 Psilopsiagon aurifrons | reverse complement strand
CCCTCTCCCTGCTCCGCCTGAGCTGCGCTCAAACCCGCGCAGCCATCGGGGCACCCACCCGGGCACCCGCCCGCGCCCCACGGCGCTGCCCCCCGCTGATGCTGCAGCTCCTGCGCGCACCTCCCGCCCCGCTCCGCGCCGCCGCCGCCGCTGCCCTCAGCCTCTCTCCACACGGTGAGTGGGGCCGCGGCCCCGGACATCCCTATCCCGGCAACAGCTCCATCCCCGAGCATCCCCATCCCGGGACCGGCACCGTCCTGAGCATCCCTGTTCCCAGGATCTGCACGGTCCCCGGGATCCGCACCATCCCTGTGCGTCCCAGTCCTGGGACAGGTATCGTTCCTGCCATCCTTGTCCATGGATCTGCACTGTCCCGGGCACCCATTCCCAGGACCTGCACGGTCCCTTGGATCCGCACCACCCCTGAGCATCCCTGTTCCCAGGACCGGCACTGTCCCAGAGCATCCCCATCCCGGGTATCCCGGTCCATGGACTCACAAGGCGCTGGGGCATCCCTTTCTCCCCCCGGCCCCGGTGCTCTCGGGGTGGATCCCGGGGTCCCCTCACCGTGCCTCTTGGCTTGCAGGCTCGGTGCAGATCGGCTCCCGCTGGGCGCTCTCCTTCGACATGTCCTCGCTGTCCAGCAGCCAGGAGGTGAGTCTGGCTGAGCTCCGCATCCGCTTGCCCCGGCTCTCCCCAGCCCACAACGTGTCCCTGGACATCTACCACAGCCGGCGGTGCCGCGGCACCGGCTCCTGCCCACAGCAGCTCCTCCTGGGCTCCGTGTCTGGCAGCCCCTCTTCCATCCAGGCCCCTTGGAAAGTGTTTGAGGTCACCACGCTGCTCCGCTCCTGGCTGCACCAAGACACAGCCCCTGGGTACCACATGGGAAGGGAGCAGTGGGATGCGGGTGGTCCGGCCACCGCCGCGGTGCACTTGCCCACCTTGAGTGATGCCGGCCACGGGGATGCGATGGACAGAGTCCTGCTGCTCGTGTTCTCCAAGGACAAGTCACCGGGAGACCACAGCCTCATCAGGACAGCGGAGACCTCCAAGCATGTCATGCATGAGAGCAGCTCCCAGGGCAGCATCCCAGGGATGCGCCGGCATCGCCGCACCAAGAAGGAGAAGCAAAGGATCAAAGGGGGCAATGCTGGTGCTGCTGTCGTGGCCGAGGAGGGCAGGTCCCTGTGCAGAAGGGTGGATATGATGGTGGACTTCGAGCAGACGGGATGGGGCAGCTGGATCGTCTACCCCAAGAAGTACAACGCGTACCGGTGTGAAGGGCAGTGCCCATCGCCCGTAGATGAGACCTTCAAGCCCACCAACCATGCGTACATACAGGTAAGAGGGGTTGTATCCTGCTCCCCCCCTGCACCTCAGCCCCACTGCCCAGGGCAGGGGGTGATACTTTGCCTTTGCTGTGTCTCCCCATAGAGTTTGCTGCAGCTCTACAAGCCCAACCATGTGCCTTGCCCGGTGTGCTCCCCAGTCAGGATGAGTCCCCTCTCCATGCTCTACTATGAGAAGGGGGAAATCGTTGTCCGCCACCACGAGGACATGATCATCGAGGAGTGTGGCTGCAACTGAGGCTCATCCCCTCTGCAAGGGGCATGGCTCTGCCCTGGAAGCATCCCCAGGGACCAACGCATGGACCGGGGTGTCTATGGAGTGGGTTGGGGAAGCTCTGGCTGTGCCAGAGGAGGAGCGGGGTGTGCGGATGGCCATGTACATGGATGGACTCAGGCTCTGCACGGAAAGGGCACCTTCCTGCAGCACCAGAGTGCTGGGTGCCCAATGCTGCATTATCCGTGCGCCAGGAATGGTGCTACTCCACAGGAGCAGGGATAGACTCATGGAGCATCGCTCCTTCTGACACAACAGGAATCACAGTGGTGGAACACTGCATACACCATCACACACCACCATACACCATCATATCCCACCGTACACCCATCATACACCACCACACACTATCATACACCCCCTAGACCATGCAGGGAGTGATGCTAAACATGGACCTGGGGCTCCCGCATCTGTCTCCAGAGCATCATCCATTCACTGTGAGTCAGAGAGGGATTTGCACAGGCAAGGAGGCGGATCTGAGCCCCCCCAGCACCCCGGCTCACACAGCTGCTTTCCTCTCTCCATGTGTGCTCAACCCTGATCCACCACTCGCTGGAAGGGGCGGTACTGAAAGGGTTGGATAATTCATCAATAAATTATATCTATTGAAAATACCTGGTGGTAAATGATGTAAAAGGGCTTGAAAGATGCTCAACAGGAAGGTTCACCTGAGATAACAAAGATGCTCTCACCCTGATGGTGAGAGCAAGCAGGGAAGCAGCTGCAGGCGCTGAAGAGGAGGGATAAAGGGGTTTTCCACCTTTATTTACCCCTTAGGGATAAGGCAAATGCTCTCTAACAGCCATGCAGGCAGCTCTCCCTTGGGTGATGGAGCCGGGAGCTGGAGCAGGAGAGCTCCAGCCCCACAGGACACTCATTGCCCCCCGTATGCCAGCCCTGGGAGGCAGCAAGGGTCAGGCCTCAGGTTTGGCCGAGCTCACCCCATTGCAGCCCTGGCTGTGGGTCTGGGCTCCCCCAGCCATAGATGGGAACATGGTACATGCATGGGGACCCAGTGCCAAGGGGACACTCTGCCATAGGGACACAGTGCCATGGGGACCCACTGCCATGGGGATGCAGTGCCATCGGGACACAGTGCCACTGTGGGGTCCCAGTGCTATAGGGACACACTACCATGGGGCCCCAGTGCCATAAGGACACACTACCAGGGGATCCCAGTGCCATAGGGACACAGTGCCATAGGGACACAGTGCCCTGTCTGCAGCCAGCACAGCGGAGGGGACAGTGGGAACACAAGGGCTGCGGCAGGACGGGGCCATCCCCATCCCTCCCCTCCCTGCCCCAGCAGTTCCACTCCACATCCCGAGCCCAGCCTGATTATCCCGAATCCACATCCCAGCCGGCGGATAAACAAAGCGTGTCTGGTCCCTGCAGCCGCAGCAGACCCTCCCCTGGGTCCTTACATATTCCAACAGCGCTTCACACTGGGACTATCCCGTCATTAGAGGGTCATTTGCAGGAGCTGTCAAGCGAAGTGTGGGGTTAACTCCTGGCAGGAGGCAGCTGCACCCAGAAACCGGGAAATCTGGGCTCCGGAGGGAATAAACCCGAGAGATTTTGCCTTTTCCTCGATGGATTTGCTGCTTCCACTGGAAAACTGCAGGACTCACCCCCAGCCCTTTGCCCTCCTCCAGCTCTATCTTTGCAATCTCTGCCCCTCCATCAAGCCTGATTGAAACCCAGCAGCGGGTTCAGATGTTGTTGCAGGGCAGGGAGAGGCCGTTCCCAGTGGAAAAATAAAGGCTGAGATTCCAGGGCTGTAAGGAAAACATCAAAGCGTGGATGGTGGTGATAATAAAGCTGTGTTTTAGGTAGGGTGAGCCCGGTTTAGTCTTGGAGCATGGATCTAATCTCGGAGCAGAGCGATGCTGCCCGCTCCTGCCCCAATACACATTGAGAGCATGGCTGGGAAGATAGGGGCATGGAGCTGGCTCCTGGTGCCTAAAGGGGCTACGGGAAACCTGGAGATGGGCTTTGAACAAGGGATGCAGTGACAGGACAAGCGGAATGGCTTTAACCTGATAGAAGGGAGGCTGAGATTCAGGGCTTGGAGCAAACTGCTCTAGTAGAAGGTATCCCTGCCCATGGCAGGGGTTGGAGCTGGAGGAGCGTTAAGGTCCCTTCTATCCCATCCCATTCCATTCCATGGCTCTGTTTCTGGCACTCCAAGCTTGGCTAAAGCGCACCACTCGCACCAAGAGGCTGAGGAGCTGCCTTTGCCATGGGCTGAAGCACAGGAGGGGATGCAGCCGTGTGTGTGTGTGTGTGTGGCTGCTGTGCACAGCTGGGATGCTCCAGGGAGGTCCGAGGGGACAAAGTGTTGGCTTTGTCCTTACATTTCCCACCCCTGCCCCTTTCTGACTCGTGCAGGGCGCCCGCATCCTGCTTCGCATCCCGGGATGAGCAATACCTGACCCTGTGCACCATTTGTACACATGTCACCACGGCCCTTTGATAAAGCCCTTGAGTCTGTTTGTTCATGCTCTTTCCTTGTGTGTCCAGAGCAAACTGTGCCTATGTTCCACCCTGATTGTGTGCTGCTGCTCCTCCAAGGTACAGGACACAGGCAAGGCTCCATCCTTTCCATGCCAGCACACAGGGATGCTGAAGCCAAGCCACCTCCGGGAGGGCAATGAGATGCTCCCCTACCCGAGGGCTTTCAGCAGCAAAACCGCATTGAGAAACTGGTGCAAAACCTAGGAACAGACCCATCATAGACTGATTTGGGTCCAAACCCACCCGGAATGAAGGATAACGAACGGGAGCAGGGGATGCTGAGACCCCACACCACGAGCACTTCAAGGCACCGGCTTGGGGACAAATTGCACCCATGTTCACACGTTCACAGCTTCCCTCTGCCCTCAGCACAGCAGCCCCAGGGCACTGCTTTGGGAAGCCTGCGGGACCCCTTGGCCCTGCTGGACCCCCCCCCCCGGTGCTTCGCAGGGTGCTCATAGTCCTTTGGAATTATCGGCTCTGAATTGCTGTCGGAGGCACCTGGCGCTTTGATGCTGCCCCAGATCTACATAAGCCACAGATACCGATGCAAAGGCACGGGGATAACACTTCACACTTCCAGCACTTGTTATCCCGAGTGCTGGGTGGGAGGGAATGGGATTTGAAAGCATTACTTGCAATAGCTGACAAGCCAAACAAGCCAGGCAGATGCTTTGGTACCTGGTAAAAGGCTCCCGATCACACCCTGGCCATTGCGGGTCAGAAACTCACAGCAAGGCTGAAAACAGCTTGTTTCACCCCAGGATGGGCAGCCCAATGGGTACCAGCATCATGTCTCCGTTCCAACTTCATCACCAGGTACCACAGCAGGGCCCTGCCCAGTAGGTACCAGGTCTCACAGCATCCCATCATAAGGACAAGCAGCAAACTGCACCTTAACCCTTTTTCAGTGCTCTAGAAGTGGATAAAGTGGGTGTCACAGTTGTAGAAGAGTATTTCAGGAGAGTAAAAAGGGCAAAATCCCAACCTTTCCCAGTGAAACCCATTCACTAAGGAGAACATCAGGACAACCCTCCCATGCTCAAGCAACCATCACATTTTGGTTAGGACAGAGCAGGAAAAGAAGCCCCAGCACTGAAAACAGACTTAAATAACTGCAAACATTAAGTCTGTTGTATTTGCTTTCCCAAAACTGACTGGCTTTGGATGAATTCCTATCAATATGGTTTAAACCCAAATCTGCTGCTTCCCAAGGAACGGGAGCTGGAGGTCGCTGTGATGAGCAGGACCCATCAGCCCCACAGCAATCTCTCATGCCATTTTCATCCCCAACCATGAATGCAGCAGGGAGGAGCAGCCCCAGCAGTGATCACAGCTCCTCTCTCCTCATACCAAACCCCAGCTGCTGGGCTGGAGTTGCAAGACTGATAACGCAGCACCCGAGGGCAACAGATCCCAATGGGTTCCCATTAAGGTTTCAGAGAAAGGCTTCATCTTATCTGCAAGAAAGGCAAGTTTATCTGCAGCAATTGCTTTGTGTCGGCTTTTTCTGTCACTCATTAGTAAAGGCTTGTGTGTCATAATGCCACAATTGAGCTTCATTAGCAGGTATTTAAATGCTATCTGCACAGACACTCATTGCCCTTTAGGAAGTCTGAAGTTCAAGTCCTGCCTTAATCTGCAATTCCCCTCTTGAGATGCCTCCACCACCACTTGAAGGCAGCTATGCAGCACTGGTTGAGACTGCTCCAAACACAGATATTAAACCACACTGAGACCAAAAGCACTTACTTGGGATGCCCAAATTGAACCTTCCTACAGTAAAATCACTGTCTCGGATGAGAATTCCCCTCTCCAAACCAAGCAGGCTTATTCCCAGCTTCCCACTTGGAAGCAGAAACCCTCCCTGGAGTGCTCAGCTCCAATTAAACCGATTTCAAGTGCTTCCACCTGCACCCTGAGCCCTGGAGGGTGAGAACAGAACCATCCGGATGGGCTTTGTTGAGGGCAGAAGCAGACTGCATGCACACAAATCCCCTGCATTGACCCCACACTGATTACATAGGGGACACACAGAGCTGCTTTGCCAAGAGACCCTGAAGCATCTCTGCCTTGCAGGGGAAAGCAGTAGCACAGTGCTCAGCTGAGGCTGCACTGATGGCTCTTCCCACAACAGGGTGGCAGTTCCCTGCTGGAAGGAATAAAGGACAAGGAACCCGGGTTTATTGCATTCACCTCCATAGCAGGAGACTCCAAGTGATGTTTATTTCGCCCTTGTATTGCATTTCAGTATCTTTTACAGTATTAAAATGATTAACAAAAGCATGAAACTGGAAACAAAATCATTGAGAGTGTCTCCTCTGGCACTCTAAGGCCCATCATCAGCTGGGGCTGCGCTTGTGTATTCGCACCCATAGGGAGGCTGAGGCTCCATCCTTGTGACACACATTCCAAAGGGAATAAACTGCCTTTCCCAGGAAGCAGGAAGGCACTCAAGGCATGGGCTACTGTTAAGCCTGGCTGGTGGCAATCCTCAAGACAAGGTCCTGGTGCTTCACTGGATAAAGCACTCTCAGGGCACGTGCTTTAGATGTCCATGTCAAACTGCTCTTCCTCACCTGCTGAGAGGAAGAAAAACCACCAATGAGTCCTCCAAGCTTCACATCAGATACCAAAACTAGGATTGGATACAAGAACTATGATTGGAGAAACAGCTCTGCTTCAGGAACGGGGCAGTCTGGACCCCAGCCATCAAGTTTGATATGAAAACCATCATGCACAAGCAAAATGAAAGCTCTGTCTGCAGAGGGGATCTTACACACATAGGTAGCAAAAATGCCCTTAAAACAGTTCATTTCTACCTCTGGATATCCTTGTGAAAAGGAATGTAAAGGATAACAATCACTGGTACAAGCATCTGTGACCAAGACACGAAAGCACATTTCACACTTGCTCTGCATGCAGGCAGTTGGATGGGATGCCAGCGTGAGCAGCAATGATGCTCCATGGCAGCGGGGTGGAAATGGATGAACTTGAGGTCCTTTCCAACCCAACCCATTCTAGGATTGCTACTACAGAGCCTTCATTGAAGTGCTGATGTGCACTAAGTGGCTGACAAACTCTGTTCTCCTACAGACTAACCTCCACCTTGCTCACATGCACACATGAGAGCTTCTGCTGAAGCCACAGTGATGGGTACATGGAACAAACAGCTACGAAGCAGGTATTAGAGCCTGGCTACACAAATGGAGCTCTCTCATACACCTTGGTGTCAAAACCAAGCAGAAGCGATTTCCACCTCAGGTTGATCCTAAAAGCCCTGAGCAAATCCTACTGGGAACTGTAATGCAAACCCAGAACTGCAAAGGAGCTGCAAACCAGTCCTGGATAGAGAGATGCAGCAGCAGCTGCACCCATGGTCCCACCACTGATCCAGCAGCATCATTAAGTGATTATAACAAATACCATCTGAAAAGCCCCAATCCTTGGACCACAGCAGAACCTAATCCATGAGAACCTCATCACCTGGGAGCACCAAACACATGGATTTGACCAGAGGTTCTCAGGGACCACTTCCATAGGGATTCCTGGCTCCATTCCCTGAGTTCTGGAGCCAGCACTGCACCTCACTGGTGTTTGTGCACACACCGACCTGCGCTCGCTTTCTCATCACAGTTTTGGACGTGGTTGTTCTCAATCTTCAACTCCTCCACGTTTGGGCTTGTAACGCCTGGAATATCGGGAAGGTCAGAGGGAGGCGTTTTGGCAACCGGGGAATTGCGGCATTCCATCAGGAACTTACGGTCATAAATCATCCTGGTACCTGGGGGGAGACAAGAACGCTGTCAGCTGCTGGTGTTCTGCACACAGTACAGCTGGAGGGAGTAAAGCAACAGCAGGAGCCACATTTAAAACTATTAAGCACTTACTTTGTTCATTTTATGCTACCTTAGAGCAAGCCACGTGCCATTAACACTGTGTTTGCTATGAAAAGGTGTGAATCGGGTACCTGAGCCAATGCTGTAGAGAGAACACAACTCCAAACCCCATGCTGCACGCAACAGATCCATCCCCCTTCCATCTCAATGTCACAGCAGCACCCAAAGGAAATGGGAATAAACTGAATTTAGCTTCTGCTCACCAACATCATAGGCATTTGAGCTGTCACAGGCTGGGAAATGCAGACACAAGCACACACGAGGCAGGATGTGGCAGTGCCTCCCCATCACTGCCCAGGCGTCTGGTTTGGGGTACCAGGCATTGAAGGCTTCAACACAGGCAGCTGTTAGTGCCTGTTTTCATGGGTAACAGCCCACTCTCCCTGCCCTGTGTAGAACAAGCCAGCTCCAGTGCATTACTCTGAGCCTCCACATGGATTTCTAGGAACACCACTGAACTGAACAGCCTGTTCCTTATAAAGGAATTGCATTGGAAGGCGCTCAAAAGCCACACACAGGAAAGAGAGCCCTTCGAACCAACCTCAGCCTTAACCCATGAAGTCCTGGAAAGAGATTTGTTCTTCATCAGGAAGAAGCCTGCAAGTTCCCTGGATCAAGCCCAGACTGCTCTGCTCCTGTTCCAGCCAGCGGGAAAAGCAGCTTCTCCTCGGGCACTCCCTGAGAAGCATTAACTAAAAGTACACAAGCACAGGCAAACAACCTCCCCTTTACATCCGTCCTGGAACATTCAACTCATTGGGTTTTGAGGCATGGCTATAAAAGAATGTAACTGGGTATCAGGAATGAGATCCCAAAAACGCTGAAACCCTTTTCATCCATGACTTTGGAGTTGCTTCCTTAGATCCAAAGGCAGATCTGACCCAGCACAGACCTGTGCTGCAGCAGTGAGCAGCCCTGGAGAAGGCAGGCAGCCAGGCTGTGAGCTGTGCGACATGCCTGGGAGGTGCATGGAAGAGAACAGGGCTTCCCAGAACTGCAGCTCATGTACAGAGGATCAGGAACACGGCTCAAGAGCTTCCACGTTCATGTTCCACCTTTTCAATAGCCTCCAATCAGCCAGCACTGGCTGCAAGCCCTTTTTCCATCACTCACATCCCCAGGGCTGCCTGCAGCCAAAGGGATGACTCCAGGGATCACAATCCTGAGTTCTCCCTTGAAATCAGGCACAACAAACTTGGTTTGCTTCTTTCTCCTGATTCTTCAGGTTTAACCTCCTGCTCTGCAGGAACTTCAGGCTTTGGGTGGGCTGCAGACACAGAACGTTTGGAAGAGGACCTAAACCGAGTGCTTCTGATGCAGGAGACGATTTTTACATCAGGCTTATACTCAAAGGAGCACTGCAAAGTATTCAGTGAGCAGCAAACAGATGAAGAGAGGGAGAGGCACACACTGGCTCCAGCAGGCTTGCAAGTGACGCTTTAGAGCCTGAAGGTGGGGAGTTTGGTGTGAAAGGCATTGATAAGGTTTCCATGAGGGCTCCTCCAGACTACATAAGATAAGGTTTGAACCATCCCTCCTCTTGGCACCCAAGCCCAGCACCTCCAGGCAAACAGGCAGCAGCACACTCTGTCCCCAAACAGCACCACAGTCACGGGAGTGCTGGGGATGTGCCAGCTACACACACCCCCAGCCAGCAAACAGGGCTTGCGCTTCTCCTGCTCTAGGCATTCATTAACTCCCCAGAGACAGATGATAACCCTCAGGCTCGTTATGCTGCACACTGTTAATTGCTCATTTCTGCTCTGTTAATGAATAGAGCTGAGGAAGTCGCTCTCCATCTTCCACTGTAATTACTGCAAGTGCTATTGAAGTGCTCCAGCCACTTGCTGCTTTCAAAGAGAGAAGAGAAGGCAAAAGCAACACAAGAACTTCAGTTGTTTCTCTTCACAAACCCCCAGTGAGTCAGAAGCATCACTTCCCCCTTCCCTCTGCATGTTAACCCTTGAAACCCTGCTTGTTGGACACCACGAGGCGAAGAAAACATCCTCCATCACCTCTCATCCAGTCTGTTCTTTTGGCTGTGGTTCAGGCGTATCATTCCTGCTGCTCACATTGAGGGGGAATTCTTCAAGGTATGGAAAGGATTAGCTCGGAAGCACGGGCAGCTCAAAACACACACAACTGACCCAGAGCCTCAGCTGGATGTGGCCTGGAAGCCAAATACTTGAACAAAGGGGACACAAAAGCTTTTAGATGGAGGAGCCCTTTAGGGATTGTTATGCTATATCCCTGCAGCAGCACGTGGAGACACACGAGGTGCAGCAAGATAAACGGGGATCACACATGCTGCCACCCTCCTTCGCTGCCTCCATTCCCAAGAGGTTTATTTGAAGATGAAATCCATGCAGGATCCCACTGCTGGCAGTGACACACGCAGGTGCCAGGGCTGCACAGCACTGGAACCAAGGATAGAGAGACGGGACGCGATGTTTTCCTGCCACAGTGCGCTTCCAGAAGGGAAATAAAGGAATAAGCTTAGGAATAAGAAGGTTTGCTTAAGCCAGAGGAAACAGCAAATATTAGAGATCAGAACTAACCTGGAGGTGAGCACGGGCTTGCTCCCAGGAGCAGCACCCATAGCCTCATATCTCAGCACACCCACCCTGGGGATGCTGTCCCACCACAACAGAAGGCAGGAGCCCCCCCCCCCGGCTCCCTTGTTCCTATTCACAGCACACACCAAGCACCCAGGGACCAGCAAGATGGGAGCCCCCAGCACCAAACGAGCCCTGCAGGGACAGCACCCACAGTGTTGCTGCCTGGGTGCCCCCATAGAACCCCAATCCCCATGCACTCCCCGGGTCAAGCAGGACCCCTCAAGGACAAACCGCAGTCAAAGGGGGACCCAACGCCATACCCTTGAAGAAGAGCCCCCCCAAAGCAAGGGACACCCCTCCCATGCATGTCACTGTGAGACCCCCTCCGGACACACAAAGGCTTCCCCATCCCCATCCCGAACAAGGACCCGTCCCGCCGCTCACCCCCCGGCGTGGTCCCGAACACGGTGCCCCCCGGCGTGGTGCTGTAGTCACCGGGCGGCAGCGGGGCTCCATCGGGCAGGGCCAGGCACTTGCCGGGGGCCGGGATATCGCGACTCGGCGTCTGGCCCTGGCAGCAGCGGCCCGACATGACGTCGGGACCGAGAACCGGGATCGGGATCCGAGATCCGGAACGGGAACCGGGATCCGAACCGGGATCCGGAACCGGGATCCGAGACCCGGACCGGGATCCGGAACCGGGATCGGGATCCAGGAACCGGGATCAGGATCGGATCCGAGACCCGAACCGAGACCCGAACCGGGATCCGGAACCGGGATCGGGATCAGGATCCGAGACCCGGACCGGGAAGCGCCGCTG
>JAOEHY010034856.1:0-10221 GCA_025447955.1 Psilopsiagon aurifrons | reverse complement strand
GGGGCCCCCGCGGGGGGGGGGGGGGGCAGGCAGCAAACGGGGATGGGACACACTGCGCCTGCACACGTGTCCCGCACCCCCCACGTCGCCCCCCGAGGGGGCGGTGAGAAATGGTGGTGTTTTCCTTACAACTGTATTAAAGAGGCAGGGGGAGAGCAGGGGTTACGGGGGGGTCCCCAGGCTGGGCAGGGGGAGAACTGGGGTGCACAGTGGTGATGAGCCCCGGCACAAAGCCTGTGTGAGCATCCTTGGGCAGCGCTGAGCCCCCCAGCACCACCACGCTGCTCACGAGCTCGATGAGTGCCGGCAGCTCAGCCCTGCCTGCGGATGGAGGCAGAGGGGTCACCGTGGGATGGAAGCGAAGCAGGGACCCAGCAGCGTTTTGGACCCGTTTGGGCTGTGCCGGTGAATCCACTGTAAAAGGGGTTTGGAGCTGCCAGGAGGCGGCGGGATGCAGGGTCCCGTCCAATCCCCACCACCATCCCGGCTCCAACAGATGGAGCTCGACCGCCGCACGCTGCATCAGAGCTGGACACGGTGCTCTCCATCCTTCCCTTCCTGCTTCGCCTGCCCCATCCCTGGGAATGAAACCTCATCCCTTTGGAGCCTGGGATGCTGGGGGGGACCTAAACCCCTTCTCCAGGACCGCATCTGTATGGAGAAGGACACTTGGAGGGCTCTGCTTCCCAAAGCCCCCGGGATCACTGGCGGGCTGCAGTGCCCACAGGATCCTCGGGGGCCCTGTGGTGCCACGGGGGCACCGCTCGCCCTGTGCCGGCTGCTGAATCGATCACGGGGAGCTGGGGCAGGAAAACAGCACATCCTGCCCTGTGGAATGACATCAGCCGTGACCCCCAACCCAGCGAGGCGGCCTCGGCTGTTTCCTCCTCCTCCTCCTCCCAGAGAATGGACCATTACGGGGTCAAGGAGCCATGGGGAGGTCAGGGATGAAGGGCACATCCTGGCTTTGGCAGGGAATCTGCCCTCGGTGCCTTGAGGACCCCAGGGTGTGGGCAAGGATTGGCTGCAATAAAGGGGGGAAACCCTCCAGGGTGTCCAAAATGCTCTTTCTGGAGGTACTACTTCAGGGGACCTGGTCCTTTCTGTCCTACAGCGATGCTTCTCCTTGCTGTGACCTGCAGGCATGTCCCCATTGGTGTAGGGGGGTCCCAAACAGCACTTGGGGTGCCCAGAAGACCCCAAAAGGCTGCAGCAGAGCCGGGCAGTGTGAGATGGGCAATCCCTCTCCTGGGCCAAGGATACGGATGCTCAGTTCTCACTGCCTTTGCTAAACTCAGGGATGTCCGAGGGGGGCAGGATGCCAGTGCCTCCTTTTCCTGGGCAGGAAAGCCCTTCATCATCATCATCATCATCATCATCATCATGAGATACAAGGTTATCACCTTATTGCCTTCTAAAAGGGGAGCTTCTTGGAGGTATCCATCTCTTCACCCACTCATCAGCAATTGCAGCATCATTGCTACTGACCTGGCTTAGATCCCAGTTTAAATCCTGGTTTGGATCCCAAGGAAGGGAATCTGTTTTATAGGTCATGAAATACCTATCGCATAAGGCTATTGCAGTTACTGATTGAAGAGGGGTTTGCTGCAGGCAGGACCAAGGGGAGGATAAAGCTTTGCATGACGGACAGTGCTGATGGGTGCTTCCATCTCTCCCATCCATCATCTCTCTGTCTGCATTGGAAAGCTCCGTCTCCAGCCCAACCCCATCCCTCCCATGGCTGGGAGCCCCATTCCAGCCCCACAGAGGATGGGGTGATGGTGGGTCCCCTGGTGCTGCTGCTGCTGCACATCACATTGAGGATGTCCCTGTGCTGTGGCATTTCCAGCCCATCCGTGTTTACATTCCCCTCGGATTGCCTGCTGAGATAAGGACAATCCCACATCCACTTTGCCAGCCCAAGGGCTGTTTGTGCAGATAAAAGTTGCCCCATAAACAAGTCCATCCTGCCTGTGGGAAGTGCTCCTCCGCCCTGCCCTCACAGGAAAACCCTCACCAGGAGGCCTAAAGTGTTCCCAATGTCCCATCCCCTGGGATCAGGGGGACAGAAACAGAGCAAATGGCACCGAGTCAGACCCCAGGAGCTGGGATGCATCTCTGGATCAGGAGGGAAGCCTTTGCTCATCAGCCACATGGCACCCTGCATCCCTCTGCTGCATGGCATCCAGATGCAGCCTGTTCCACAGATGGAGCTGGAAGCTGGCCTGGAGATGGGAAGTATTCCTAAGCAAACCACCTTCACTCCCATACAGATCCCAGGCTCTTCCCCAGGTTCCCTGATGCATTTCCTCTGTGCCGAAGGAATATGGGGCAAGGAGAGGTTTCCATCCCCTGCCTGCACTGACAGCATCCTGCCCCCAGCATCTTGCTGTGCTGGGTCCCTCTGAACTGGGATGCTCATGGGCTGGGGCTTGGAAAAAGACCTGGAGCTTCTGTCTCCTCCTCCTCCTCCTGGCTCCATCACATTCCCATCACATCCCTCTTCATCCATCCTCTGGTCTCTCCCCGGCTAAAGCAGTGGGAATCACCCAACAGCAAGCTCCAGGTGGGATGTGGACTGTGGCCCCATGGAAACACTCGCCTCTGCTCTATGCCAGGAGAAACAGATGGGCTGGAGGCACTGAGGGTACCTGGAGCTATGGAATCCTGCTCTGCTCCCATTTCAAGGGACCTGGAGCCATTCTCCATCCCTTCACTCACTTCTCCCATGAGCTCCGGGATGCAGCCGGTGGGGAGGAAGCTTTTCTCCATTTGCTTCCCTCAAAAAGAAGGTGGGAATCAGGAGGAATACATGGGTTAAAAATAGGCACCGTAGCATGGGAGCCACCCAAGGACCTGGATGCTGGGATGCAGGGATGCTGCTAGGGATAACTGGGAGCTTGCGTGGATGGTGCCGGGGCATAGGGGCTGGGGATGCTCCGTAGAGGTAGCACTGGGGTGGCTCTGTGGAGCCATGGGTCTGCTTGGGACGCTGCCACTGGGAGCCACATCTCTGGCTTCACCCAAAAGAGCTGTTTTCACCCCAAATCGAGGGCAAACCCTGAACCTCCCGCATCCAGGAAGAAAACCATCCTTGGGATGCTCCTTGGGAAGCTCTGCCCCTCTGAGCTTTCCTCTCCCATGTTATTGCTGCTGCTGACGTGATTTTCAAGGCAGTTTCCACACTCTGTGAAATCCCTGCTGATGTTATTGCAAACCTCTCCCTCCTTCCCCCCCAACCCCGTTCTGCTTTAGCAATAACTGCAGCACAAACAGAAACCATGGAGAAGGTTGTGGAAACGTCTCCAAGCTCCTCGCATCCCAGCGCAAGGACTCGCGTTTCCCTGTCGCTGGAGGGAGATGGGAAAGGTTGGAAAGAAACCCCTTTGCTCAAAATGCCAGACGTTGGGAATAACCCCCCTGGCTTTCCCACACCATCAAAACCAGCTTTGTTAAGGGCTTTACTGGTTTCTAATCTGAAAACAGAGCTGCGCAGGGATCTGGGGGGCAGGAGAAGGACCTGAGGTTGCTTTAGCGTAGCCTTTGACACTGGCTGGGTTTCAGCATCTCCGTGCCCCTTTCCCTAATTCTCACAATGCTGCTGTAGCCTCGGGAAGAGCTGAAGCCCTGGGATAGCTGAGGCTGCTTTGGGAAGCACAGAGAAGCTTTGGGAAGCTACTTTGATCAGCCCCAAAGACCCAGTGCTTCCACCTCCAATCCGGTGGGAAGCGATGCTACCCACCACCGCCGGGGGAGCAAACTGCATCCACTGCTTCCCACCCCTCCATCCCACTCCCTAAACCACTGTGGAGTGCTCCAGGAGAGCAGATCCCACCATTCCCATCCTTGGCACCCCAAAGCCATGTGTCCATAGGGTGAAACTGTGGGAACGGGCTAATAAGCAAGGAATGGCGTGACCTCAGCCCTGCCTGCGCAGGCAGCAGGAGCGGGCTCTGACCTTCTCGGTACCCAGGGTACACACTGCCTCTTTCATCATTGTCCATGCATTTGCTCCCAGGAGCTTCGCTTGGAAAACAGGATGTGAGCGTGTGAGAAGGCCACTTGCCCTCCCAAGGAGCTTGGAGACTGGCGGGATGCTCCCAATGCCCTGAGCTGGGATGGACACTGGGATCACCCCTGTGCGTGCCTATGGGGCAGAGGAGCTGCTGGGGTGCGATGGGTTAAGAGCTGCCCCAGATGCAAAGCACAAACCCAGCTTAAACCCATGGAAAAGCAGGATGAATGCTGTTGGAATGCATTCCTGGGATACATGGAACATGTTTCTCTTTGCAGGACAGTCGGATATGGGGCATGATTCAACTAAAACACACCCTAAACCCAGCCAAAGAGCCCGGTTTTAATGTGTTTTATTGTTCTGACACAGGATTCTTCTCTTCCTGCTGTTGTCCCAAGCCCCAGCTGATGCTCCCAGAGCTCTCCTTGCATTTACAAGGGAAAGAGCTTCTATGGAGCTGGGAGTTTATGGACAGCTTCCTCCAGCCTTCCCGGGACAGGGTTAAAGCTTCATTGCAGCGTGTTTATGTGCTGACAAGGAAACGTGGTGACAGATGATCCCAAACAACTTCAAAGCAAGATCCGTGGACCCGATATGGAAACTATTCCTAAAGTCTCAGTGCTGGGAGCATTAAAGGCAGCCTCAAGTGCAGCCTGGCCCCATGAACATCAAGCTCCCTCCAAGGCAGATTTGGGGCTAAATGATGCTCCTTGAGTATCTCTTGCTTAGGCAGAGGGTAGAGCATCACCTCATTCACTTCCTGCACTGTCCCCATGGCTCTGGGTGGGTGCTCTGCACCCAGGGTATCCCCATCTCACTGTTGGGCTATTCCAGCCCCAATGGTAAGAGGGGCTGGGATGTGGCTCCATCCGCTTGGAAGGCATTTAGGGATCAGTGAGGGATGGGGAGGTGCTGGGACCTCGCTCTGGCTCAGGTAGCGGTGTGGTGAGGGTCCTGAGCCCACGTGTGTTTGCTGCAGAGGAGGTGTCTCACCAGCCCTATGCAGCCCTTTAGGGTGATGGTGGTCCATGGGGTCTCTGAGCGGGGCTGGACTGCCTGATGCTGATGAGGCAGTTGGGGTGCTGGTGCTCGCTGTGCTGGTGAACCTCCTCTGCTGCCCTTTGCTCTGGGCTGGGACTTGCTCCAGCTCTGCTTTGGCTCTGGGTTCCACGGATGGGGCAGCGCTTTGCGACACAGCTCTGGCACCGAATGTTACTGGTGCAAAGTAACTGCATCTCCCAGTGCAGCAGAGCCTGTGCCCCGCTCTGCTCCCTGCACCCATGGGTGGACAGAACCCCCTCCAATGCTCCTTTGGCAGGTTCAATGCAATCACTTGTGCTGCATTTGCTTCCTGACCCTCTCCTGTGATGGGGAAGCTGAGAAGGGAGGCCCCAAAGGGGAAAAGGGAGATCCCAGGTCCCTGCCATCGGTGTGATTCCTGCTGTGTGTTATCACTTGGTCTCTAACAGTGCCGCTGCAGCCAGGGCACAGCTATAAAAAGCTTTTATTTAATCCTAGTGTGGCATCAGCCTTGGCAGAAGCTGAATGTGCCGCGTTCAGTGATGCTGAGAGGCAAAGCTGGAGCCTGCTTGCCCTCCAGCCAGCTTTGGTGAGCTCACAGAGGCGATTCTGCATTGAATAGGAGGGATGGAGGATTAAACTGTGCTTAATACCTGAGGTGGCAGGGCACGGGAGCAGCAAAGCCCCTCTCCCAGGCTCACCTCTATCTGCTGAGTGCCAGGCACTGATTTATCTGCTTTACATGTCTGGGATCAACCCTTGGTGTAGAGGATTAGAATGAGAGCTCTGTGTGTGAACCTGAACCACTCCATGAGTGTGGCTGTGTGCTTACAGCCTGCCTGGGGTGGATAAGGCTGGGGGATAGGGATTAAACAGTGCAGGGACTTTGCATCCACTTAGGCAGGAGTGGCAGCGTGTGGAAGCTCTGTGTGGCATCAGGGAAGGTGATTTACACCTCGCACAGGCCCAGTCCTTGGCTGCTGTTCAAAGCCAGGTTGGATGGGGCTCGGGGCTACCTGGTCTAGTGGAAAGAGTCCTTGTCCATGGCTTTAAGGATGAGCTTTAAGGACCCTCACAACCCAAACTAGGCTGGGATCCTGTGATGCTTGCGCTGCCTTACCCCTCTACCATGTCTAGGCAGATCCTGTGCCCCTCTGATGTGTCTGGGATCACCTCAGGCACCCGTTCCCTCTCTCCAAACACATCCATGGGCACCAGGATCTCCATGTGCCTCCCTGCAGCTCATGTCCCCTGCATCCCATCTCTCCCCAAGCAGGGATCTTCCCTAATCTCTCCTGGCTCCATAATTACCCTTTGTTTATCCTGCAGTAACAGTCAAAGGAGCTGCTCTGATCTGGGATATAAGTAGAGTTTCCCAGAGACTTCTAAAGAGCCACTTGACCTGTTGATCTGGAAGCAGATCCAAATCTCCAGCCTGGTTCTGCCTCCCCATTCCATGGCAGGTAGAGGGAACCAGCGATTCTGGCCCATGGAAGGGATGGGCAAGGGGTGAGGAGGAAAAGTCTCATGTAAGTGCCAGGGGAAGGCAGCAGAAATGACGTTTTGATGCCTGCTTCGGCTCTGTCTGCTCCTCGCTTTGACTGCAGTGGGATGCCCCTTCCCTCCGGGGCATGGTTGGGTGGGAATGGGCTAAAAGCACCATGGATACACTGCAGGAGAAGATGCTGTGTCCTGCAGCTCCATTGGCACTGGGGAAGTGGTGATGAAGATGGGGAGAGGAGGTAAGGATGGGAAGCAGAGGAGAGGATGGGAAGCAGAGGAGAGGATGGGAAGCGGAGGTGAGGATGGGAAGCAGAGGTGAGGATGGGAAGTAGGGGAGAGGATGGGAAGCGGAGGTGAGGATGGGAAGCAGAGGAGAGGATGGGAAGCGGAGGTGAGGACGGGAAGCAGAGGTGAGGATGGGAAGCGGAGGTGAGGATGGGAAGCAGAGGTGAGGATGGGAAGTAGGGGAGAGGATGGGAAGCGGAGGTGAGGATGGGAAGCAGAGGTGAGGATGGGAAGCCACCAGCAGGCTGATGGCAAGGCCGGGCATCCTGCCCTGGTGCCTGCTCCACAGATCCCAGCCCAAACCCCTCATTATCCATGGGCATTCCCAGCGATGCTCTTCACACAGAACCCAGCTATGCCGCCATGTGCTGAGGGTGCTGGGGTTAGGAGGGCGGCCACTTTTCCCGCTCACATTTTGTTTGTGCTGCTCCAGAGGAGGGCCAAATGGCCCTTAAATAGCAAGGCCAGGGCTTGGCCCCAGCCAGCAGCTGATGCCAGCCCTGGGAGCTAAAGGGGTTGCATCAAGCCCTTGTTTGAGTGCTTTGATAAATCAAAACACACTTGTAAAGCTCCAGCTTGTAAAGCCAGGGCGCCATTCCGCTCGCTCATGAATGGGATGAAATGCCAAGAGGATAATTTTTTACACATCCTTTTTTTCCCCCCTCTTTGCCAACATTTCCCCATTTGGCTGAAGCTTCAAACTCCCATATTTGGAGAGCGCCTGCCTTAGAACTTCCAGGATTTGTATAAATAGCTGATAGTGAAAATATGACCCTCTCTGGAGCCTGCCCAGGGGCACCGCGCTAGGGCTGGAGCAGCCCAATGCTTCCCAGGCTCCTCAATGGGAGAGAAAAGGAAGTGTGGGGTTCCCCACACACCAGCACCTACCCAAAGGTTCCCCTCCATCAGCTGGGAGGAGATTTGGGCAGTGTGGAAGGGAAAGAGTGGCTGAGATGTGCTGGATGGTGTGTGTTGGAATAGCGCTGGCATCTCACCAGTCCTTTGCTGGTGTCGAGGGAACCAGGGTGTCATTGCCTCCTCCAGTGACAGCTTGTTCTGCCTGGGGAGAACCTGAGCATGGGTTTGCTCCAGTAAGGTCCTGGGCACAATGAGGGGATGGAGAACATGGTGAGGGGATGGAGCTCACGGTGAGGGGATGGAGCTCACGGTGAGGGGATGGAGGGCATGGTGAGGGGATGGAGAGTATGGTGAGGGGATGGAGGGCATGGTGAGGGGATGGAGAGCATGGTGAGGGGATGGAGGGCATGGTGAGGGGATGGAGAGCATGGTGAGGGGATGGAGAGCATGGTGAGGGGATGGAGGGCATGGCGAGGGGATGGAGGGCACGGAGGGGAGCGGGGCGGGCCCGGGTGTGCCCGTGCTGAGGAGAGGCGGTGCCGCCGCCCGCTCCCCTTCCATTGATCTCCGGAGCGGGGCAGCCCCGAGCCTTTAAAGGCTCCTCCTCCAGCAGCGCCCCGGGGAGCGGCGCTGAGGGGAGCCCGGCCCCGCCGGTCCTCCCCGAGGGCTGCTCCGTGCTGCGGCGGCCGCGGGGTGCGCACGTCGGGGAGCATCGGCCGAGCGCCCCCCCCACCCCCGGCCCCAGCCGCGGTCCGGCGGAGATGAGCCCCGTGCCCGCGGGCAACGATAGCGCCTGGGGGGCGGCGGCGCTGGGCAGCGGCGGTAACTGCAGCGGGGCCGCCAGCCTGAGCCGGCAGTGGGTGCTGGGGGCTGCCCTGAGCATCACCGTGCTCGTCATCGTGGCCGGTAACTTGCTGGTGATCGTGGCCATCGCCAAGACGCCGCGGCTGCAGACCATGACCAACGTGTTCGTCACCTCGCTGGCTTGCGCCGACCTCATCATGGGCTTGCTGGTGGTGCCCCCGGGGGCCACCATCCTGCTGAGCGGGCACTGGCCCTACGGCACGGTGGTGTGCGAGCTGTGGACCTCGCTGGATGTGCTGTGTGTCACGGCCAGCATCGAGACCCTGTGTGCCATCGCCGTGGATCGCTACCTCGCCATCATGTCACCGCTGCAGTACGAGGCGCTGGTGACCAAGGGCAGGGCACGGGCTGTGGTGTGCCTGGTGTGGGGCATCTCTGCCTTCATCTCCTTCCTGCCCATCATGAATCACTGGTGGCGGGACGGGGCGGATGAGCAGGCAGTGCGCTGCTACGATGACCCACGCTGCTGTGACTTTGTCACCAACATGACCTACGCCATCATCTCCTCCACCATCTCCTTCTACGTCCCCCTGCTCGTCATGATCTTTGTCTATGTCCGCGTCTTCGCCGTGGCTACGCGCCACATCCAGCTCATCGGCAAGGACAAGGTGAGGTTCCTGCAGGGGCCCCCCAGCCCTGGCTCTAGAAGAAGCCGGCGCAGGCGTCCCTCCCGTCTGCTGGCCATCAAGGAGCACAAGGCACTCAAGACCCTGGGCATCATCATGGGCACCTTCACACTGTGCTGGCTGCCCTTCTTCGTGGCCAACATCATCAAGGTCTTCTGCCGGGGGCTGGTGCCGGATCAACTCTTCCTCTTCCTCAACTGGCTGGGCTACATCAACTCAGCCTTCAACCCCATCATCTACTGCCGGAGCCCCGACTTCAGGAGCGCCTTCCGCAAGCTGCTGTGCTGCCCGCGCCGTGCCGACCGCCGGCTCCACGCCGTGTCCCGGGACCTGCAGCGCTGCCCCTGTGCCTTCAGCCCCCAGGGGGGTCCCTTGGGGGACAGCAAAGTGGGAGCCCCCGGGGAGGATGGGAGCCGGATGGAGGAGACCAGCCTGCCCCAGGGCACCCAGAGCACGCTGTGTGCGCAGCTTGATGAGTAGGTACCTGCGAGCACCGGGGCTTATGGGGTGCAATGAAGGGGATGTTGATGGCAGGGACGTGGTTTGATGGGGCAATGAGGAGCTGGAGGGCAGGCGGACCGTGGGGTGCATGGGAATCGATGCCTTAAAGCCCCAACCTTTCCACTGGGTTGCAAAACTGGGGTCCTGCTCCTGCTCTGTCCTTTCCCAAGGCTGCCAGGATGGGGATCCTGGGTAAAGAAAACACTCGTGGTGAATGGGGAAGCAAATGACATAAATGAGCTCCATAGCTTGACATTTCCCTCTTCCTTTCTCCCACTTCTTGCTCTTAAAGAAGGAAAACATGGGAAAACCTTTTGCAATGAGGCAGCCGGGGCTGTCATGGGTTGTTTTGCCCTCTGACAGAGTGAAAATCTGGGAAGAGAACTTATTTCATCACCCTCCGTCAGCCCTGTGGATGGGAGATGGGCTTCCCATGGCCGCAGCCAGGGCAGAGGGCTGGCAGGGATGTGCCTGTGCACCCTTCCATGGATTTACACCCCCTGTGAATTACAGGGAGGGTTGTCCGTGTCCGTCCCCGTCCCCGTCCCC
>JAOEHY010034855.1:0-22613 GCA_025447955.1 Psilopsiagon aurifrons | reverse complement strand
TATTCAGAGTGTAGTGAACATGTCTCATCTTCTGAATTGCCATGTTGTGCCTCAACCATTGTCTTAGTAGCCATCTTCACCTTCTCCCTCTTGATTATTGTCAAAGAAAAAAAGACCAATTTACCATAAATTCATTTCCTTACTGGCTCCTACTTCACACCTTGGAACAGGTTAAATATACTGGCAATAAAATATCCTTGCTTTTTCAGTTGCATTTCTCTTTCTCTTTCTACTGCCTTTCAAGAGTGATATATACTGCAAACTGAGTAAAACCTGGTGAAGCTAAGTTTGCTTCATGTTTTTTCTTCACACATCACTTACAACACTATTTCATAATGCAGAAGTATTACCTGCTGCTGAGGAATTTCAACTGCATCTCCTAACTAAGCTAGTGGCAAATTGAAAACTAATAAGATATATTTTGCATATCAAATACTGCTCTGGGGACAAGCTAACCTAGGTACCTACTAGATTGCACCTTTCTACTCAGAAAAAAAATAGGTAATAAAGAAAGTCATGACAGCTCGTTACATGAAAAACGAAAATCATCACCCAAAGCAGAAGAAATGCTTTTATTACGCAGTGATTGTGATGGGACCTTAACACTTTTGTTCATGAAAATATTAAATGTTTTCAAATGTTATTTGTAATAAGTATTATTCTGAAGGCAGCAAAATGATGCAATATGCTTTAGCATTCCATAGTACCTGCAAAGCTGAAGCTATCAGTGTAGTCAGTTGACTCATCTAACTGCACAGGCAAATTTTTTTACTGTCAAACAAAAAAGTAATGTTCAGACTTCTGTGGATCTATCCTCACAATGTGTCTCTGAAATGGTATCTCTTTTCCCTCTGCTTTTGTGTTAAAAACAATATTGACAATGTCATTGAATATGGTGGTGGCCAGTGTCTGTCCTTCAGGACAGATATGCTTCAGAGCATGTGAACCAGAGCTTTTTCCCATTTCCATGTTGCATAAAGTCTTGTTTTAATCTTCATTAATCACAAAATACTGTACTTCAATCCTTTCATGGATGGAGAAAAGAATATGGTCAAATTGTACTTCAATCCAGGAAAAGAGAGTAAATAGGGGGAGTTGCAGGGATAAAGTTCAGTATTTGAAATTATTAAGTTATATTTTACATATAATTATCTTGAAAACTATCCCATTTCATTGTAATTTATGTAGCATTTATATAAATTAGGCACATGTGACATTTCTAATTAAGTATACTTTAATGGTTAAATCATGAGTTTTTAAAATGATAATTGGGCTAGTTGTAAAATTTCCAGGTCTGTGATTTTAAAATTGAATTGCTCTTTGACTTATGCAAAAGAATAGATTGTTAAGCGAGTGCCTCACAGGAGAGAAGCAGTCTAGGATATTATGATTTGAATTAGTTTTTCAAAGGAATTTAGAGTAGGCAATCTGTCCTCTGATCTTTCTTTGCATACCAAAAGTATGAGTCAGTTATGCTAAAATAGCTTAAATTGAGAATACAGTGATTTAATTAGCAGCTGGAATTGTAGTATTCCACGTGTGAGAAAAGTGATGCATTAATAGCGCCCCATACAGATACACTAATGTATCCAGCAGAAGCTGGTTTTAAAATACATAGTTGCTTGTTGCAAATGCATATAGTCTTTATGAGCTCAGAAAAATAAGTTGGGAACTTTAAGAAAATTGTATCATCACCAGGAATATTTATAGTCAATGTATAGATTTGTTCCAGAGGCCCCATATATTGGTTCATGTCACTGAGAAGGGCAGTAGGCAAAGATACAGCATGTGTATCTTCTAGCAGTGCTTTTGAATGAAAATCTATGGGTCTGTTGTAATTACTTCCCCTCCATTTAGCCCCAGCAATGTATCAGAGTGTAGTTCCACTGTCTGAGCCTCCGGCGTGCTGTGGACAGAGGCAAAAGTGATACCTCAGTGTTAGAGTGTTGCATTGCCGGTATAACCCTCTTAAAGCATACACCCTTGTGAGAGCATGAGTAAAAACTCTGTTAATATGCTGATGTTGCTACTCCACTGACTGAAGATCTTTATGCAGAAATATTCAGCTTCATGGAATATAGAAAGATACTCTGCAATGTAATAGCACATAATTTGTCACAGCTTGGTGATACAGCAAAAAAGGACAATTTCCTTATAATTTCAAACAGTGCAAATGATTCATTAGTGGGTTTGAGAGTTACATGGGAGTTACTTTTTGTGGCTTCACTAGGGTAAAATGACACAGGTATTAGGAGAATAGATGATAAAGTTAGTGCCTCACAAGAGACAAGCAGCTTAAGTTATAACAATTTTTTGCTGAGGAATTTCAAATAGGCAAACTGTCCTCCAATCTTCCTTTACACATCAAAAGTATGAGTCATATTGGGGAACTGTGGTCTTCTTCTAAAGAATGACTGATTAGATAGAAAAGATTTTTTTAAGTCAATTAGGAAAGCAAGAGAAGTTTATAGAATAATAAGCTGTTTGGAGAAGCACTGTAAGGCTTCTTAGGATACAGAAATGGAGCCATCCTGTGAACCTGGGGGAATCGTGCTCAGCACAAATGAAGACTCTTCTTTCTGTAAAAAAAAAGCTGGGTTTAGTAAGCTAAAGGATACCAAGGAGTGTTAGAAGTCTGCATGGTTTTGGGCCAGTTCAGGGAAGATAAACCCATGGAGGATTACTCAATACCTAGAAACTATATCTGGCCAAGGAAGCCCCTGAACAGAAGGTGTTTGGTTGCTGAAGGACAGGTGCTTTTCTCCTCCTCGGTATCCACTTTTGGATACTGTCAAAGACACAGTAGACTCTGTGAGTTGGACCTTTGGTCTTGACCATTTTAGCTACTCTTGGGGGTTTCCATATTTTAGAGTAGGCTTTGCTCACAATTTCCAATTCTGTCTACTTCTCTGATGGTCAGCCAAATTGATTACAGCTGCCTTCACTGCGGATGCAAAATGTGAACTGTTAATGAAGATTATGTGAAACAAATACCCACTTTTCTTCTTTCTCTATAGCCTCACTATAATTCGAACATTGGGCTCTGTTTTAGTTAGTTTTATTTTAAATGCCAACCTAAGAAAAAATTCTCCCGACCTCAATTAAAAGTCTGCTGTTCATCTCTGTAGCTCAGGAAAGTAACTCAGTAGAGCAAACCCCAGGCTGTGATAGAAGCTATCTCACTTTGAATCTTTATTTCCTTTAGTTATCATCTCAGGTTGGTGTGTTCCAGTCTCTTGGACTAGCACTGCTTTGGGTTTTGTAAATCTGCAAACTTTGGTGCATATGATAGTCCTTTAAAAAATTATTAAAAAAATGAAGTGTTCAATACTGGTCGGCTAGGCATTCCCATTCAAATCTTATGTTGTATTTGGCTATGGTGGATGGACATCCCAGAATAATTTTGTCTATGTTTACTATTTTCTTTCAGAGTTCTTTCTTACAGCATATCTTGATTTCTTTGCATGTTGCTGCTCCCTCTCAGGATTCATTGGATAATACCAACATCTATTTAGTATGCAAATACTAAAACCATGCTGTCCTTAGATTATCATTTTCATATAGGAAAAATTAGGCTACAGTTTACTTCCAATCAGATAGTCAGTTCAAGCTTGTTTTGACATGGGTGTTCTGGTTGATATGTCTGAAAAGAGAGATGGCAGCTGCCTTGCTGCAATCAAGCACTAGCTTCAAGCCTTAAAAGCTGGAGCATGTCCTGCAGCTTCTTTTTTAGAGATTAGAAGTTATTTTAGATCATTATAAAAGAGGTGATGTTGTTTTCTGCCATAGAATTGACAAAGAGAATATAACAGAGCACCTCTTCATCTTGCAGCCATCAGGCACTCACGGGTATAAATACTTCGTGTACAACACCATCACCTATATAAGCATGAGTGTGTGTGGTCTGCATAATAAATACTGGTTCAAAGTATACTGCAGAAATTGTTGGAAATTTACAATTACAGTTATAGTCCAGCATTGCCAGAGGTTACACTTCAGCAGCCACATAGGAGAGAAGACTGGCACCAGTATTTTACAAATAGGAGATAACTAGTCCAGTGCTGTGGCAAACCTTGACTTTTTAATATCTACCACTCTGACACTCAAGTGATTTATGTACATATTCTGTTGGTACCACTTTATTTCTAAGGATTGGAAGAACTGCAGCAAAAGTAAATAATAAAATAGAACATATCAATACCAAGATGTTACACACTGTGAAAAATGTTGTGTTATCACTTGAGAAAATTTGTTGTCATACAATTACAGTATCATAAGATCTTACATTTCTAGAGTCTTTGCCAAAGGATCTCAAAGTTCTCATATACCCATGAAACCTAGATTATGCTTTCTTTATCAATGGATGAAAAAGATACTATGAGCCTTTGCTTGTTTCCCAATGTGTGAACGGCACTGATGAAAACTGTCTGCAGTGTTTGCTAAAACTGTAAGTGCAAGATTCCGCAGCTATCACTAGTTTCTTACGTTTTGTTTCAAGATCTTAGAATAAGAAACTCCAGTGTATCAAAGGGACTCTCAAAATGTCAGAATAAATACTGACTCCAAAACCAGTGTGGCTTCTATTGCAGGTATCACAAACAAAAATGCAGTCCACTTTTGTTTGAAAAGTTTGAGCCATGCCATAAGATTTTTCTAATAATATTGTTGTGATCTAAGACTGGTAGCGTATCAAAAAAAAACCTCAAACCAAAAAGAAACAGAAAAAAACCCACACTGAACCTGCATAGTCAGGAATTCTTGTTAGAGATGTTTAGCAACGCTTCCATAGGGCAGTTTCCACTGGAAAATTCAGATTCATTGTAGTGGTTATGGAGACAAATAAATACTAATGAAAGTCTGAAGGAGCCTGGAAAATTACAGGGGTTTGTGCGCAGTTGGTGCATGGTTCCTGTAAAATATAAAGGAAAATCTTTAAAGAAAACTTTTAAGACATTTTTTAATGTAATCATAAAACCCAGCTACAGTTAAAACTGCAGCCCTGCTCAGGAGTATTTGGGGAAAAATTTGCATCTTTGAGCACTGGAGCATGAATTTAGAAAAAATCTTGTCCCTCTGAAGGCCTTTAATTCTTTTTAAATATTATATGGGAAATTAATAACTGATGCAAATGTAATGAACTGGGTTGAGATAAAAAAGAACTAGAATTTGTGGCATCAGTAATAAGGCCATGTCATCGAATTGCTATAGGTCAAAACTCAAACAAGATCATTGCCTGTAGTAGCTGCAGTCATAACTGCTTGAGCAGTGCTGCTTGTTTAAGGATAGTAATAGAAGGAATTTGGTGAGGTCTGCTGTCAGTGGGTGATAGAGATTGGCTACTGCTACTTTTGTCTGCAGAAAACATATCGTCTGGAAGACCGAAGACTTATTCTGAGCTAATATTTGTAGGAAGACTATCTGAAAACTAGATTTTCAGTCTTTGAGGTTTTTTGTACCAGGAAAGAGCATCTTCTTAGATGATACTAATACATAAGGTTAAATATGATTTTGTCTTTTATTATACATTAGGAAAGTAACATTTTATGTATATTAATGGATTAAAGTTAATTGTGTTATCATTATATGGCTTGTCTCAATGCTAAAATAAATTTAACAGTATTTATTTAATCCATTTTATTATATTTTGTCTGCCCAGCAAGTTTGCTCCCTGGAAGAATTTGACTATAATTTTTGTTATAATTCTAATGATGAATTTATCATTATTTTTGCACAAATAAGGTTCATATTTGTCTTTTTTTTCTACCATACTAAGAATTGTATTTCATCTTCTAAGATGATTCAGGTAAAGGTACTTTCCTACTTTATATTCTCACATAAGAAGAGTGGAATGTAATACATAGAACAGTCTACAATTCCAAAGAGTGGGAAGTAATATATAGAACAGTCTACAATTTTTAATAAGTATGTTGCTGGCGGGTTTCACTAACAATTACCGTAAACTAAGACTTGATGGCAAGCATTTCTTTGAATAAAGCAGCTAGCTGGGAAGCGATCAGGCAAATGATAAGACATAGCATTGTATATTTCCTCTAATTGGATAAACTCCATGGATGAAACTACCCATCAGTGTTTATCAGATAAAACTTTCTACTGCATTACAAAAACAGATCTCTTCAATATCGGCTGGACTGCTGCTTCCAGGTTTTTATCATTTGCTTCCTTCCAGATATATTTCGGTGTATTTGCTAGTTCCTATTTTTCTGGAAGATTTTGTTCAGCATCTTATTTTTTTTCCTACTTAACTAGTTGCTTATGTTGTTCTCTTGAAATCCAAGAAAGCTTCTCCATTCCTAGAGCAGCTTCCCTAAAGTGGAGTCAGAGCTATCTTACACTGTGATTGAAAGGTTACTGCACTATCTCACGGACTTAGAATTTACTATGAAAGTACTAGAAATTAGGAATAGAAAGCTATATATACACGTTTGTTGCAGATGTTTAAAGGCATCAGGCTGTTTTATCTTCCCTGGTATTTGAAAGTGACTGCTGCATACATCAGCATTTGATTAAAATATTGCCCTAAGTAGATCACTTTTATATACCAAATGATCTACACATAGAAAATAAAACTTTCCTAATAACCTTTTGGTATTTTAACATCAGCTAATTTTCTGCTGAGGAGAGCAGAATGTGATTAAGGCAATGGAAAACATTTTATGGCAGGTGGTCATGAAATTATATTAGCATTTAAATGACTAAAGTGGAACCTTTCCTTTTCTGGTCTGAGAATATCAGAAAGAGAAGAGTCAGGATTCATCCTTCCCTCCCATTCCCCAAGGGTTATATTTTACTTTGAAACCAGCTGTTAATTCTGTGTCACAAATTATGAAGGATTTAAAACAGAGTGTCATGCCTCACTGTAGATACTACTAGAAAACATTTTCCATCTGTGTGACATATTTTTCCAAAGCCCTCAGTCACTCAGAGAGACAGCTTTGTGAACTTAATCAGATGGTTTTTTTTCTCTTGCTAACTAAGAATCAACTCTAGGGAGCATTAAGACCACGGTATTTATTTTAAGTGAGTGATGGAATGATTCCTGAGCTGCTCTTCTGGAAAATGAAGCGAAACCCTGCTTTAGAGGTCACCTCTAATTAGAGATCAAAAAATAACTGCAGATAACTTCATAAAAAATATAAATAACTAATCAGTACCAGTCCGGTGGCTTTGTTTTATAATTAGTCCTGTGCAAAGGCTCCTTGAAGTCAGATGACAGTTGGGTTTCCTGCCTCAAACTTCACAAATGAACCGATAGTTTCAAGCTCATGCTCTCTTTGAACTACTCTCCCAGGATAAATTACTGATGGCCTAAATGTTACATTTACATTTATTATTCTCCATTACCAAGAACATGTGAAGCTGCAGAAGATTAAAGCAGCAATTACTGAAGTAAGAACATTGGAAATGAAGTTCAAACACCAGAAATGAATGTTTAGGAAAACAGAAAAACAATTACTTGAGGCCACTTTTAGGTAAATAAAAACAGTGGCTTCTACATCAGAGAGGATATTTACAAATGATAGCTTGTGTTTGTGAATCTTTCAGTGAATCATTTGCAGCTTGTGCCATTGTGTTCAGATGGAGTCTGGATAAGACCTTGATGGTCAGAAGGTTGACCATAAGCCCTGGGCATTGACAATCTCAGACTTCAAGGGATATGATAGTATGGAAGGGACTTGTCCTAACACTTGCTCTTTAGGAAAGATTTCATAGGTGTTACTAAAGTTGTTGATTTTTATTGTTGTTTTTTTTAATCTTGACTGTCTTTCTGATTTGCTTTTTGTTTTCCCTTTTTCATAAAATGAAGGTTTGCTCAGTTCATTATTTCATTGCTGTGTTAAAGGAAATGTAATTCAATTAAGTTTTCTCAAATTTGGAAGGAAAGGATGAAACAGGAAACATTCAAACAAAAACCAAGGAATTGTTTGGAGTGAGTTTTGGTCTCTTTGCACTGTAATCCATCTCTGTGTCATCTTGTCTGCAGCTACATCAAGAAGAAAGTCACCTAGGCTCTGTGTGTTGAGTGCAAGGCGTCAGGGCAGGAACTTCACCCAGCCTGCCTGGCAGGGTGAAATGAACCATGACGACAAGTGTAAATCTCCTTTCCCAAATATTCTGTGGCTCTAGAAAGCTTGGCAGAAAAGGCAGAGAGCTGCTCTGTGGGGGGGAGCGGAGCAGGGCAGTTCCTGTGCCTCAGACCCGTGAAAGGGAAATGGGCTCCTGGGGTGCTTGTGTGCGGCTGGTTGGCTGCTACATCTGCACTGACAGGGGCTCACACAGCAGCTGCTAACGACATTGTTCCTCAAACACTTGTCTTCACCTTTAAAATGACGAAATTAAGCTCCCATAGTTATTAAGAGCTAAAAATAATGATTTGATTGTACTCTGCATTGTAGTAGCAGGCACAGCAGTATATTGATCTGCACTCTGTGTCATATTATATTTACAATACAACTTGATCAATATGCTATTTCTGAACCCATGGTTCTTGCATGTGTGAAATTAGGATGTTTTATTGTAAGGCTAATGCACACGACCAAGTCACAACAGAGAGGTCTAGCATACTGTACACAAGCTAGATGAAGCAGTGAAAAGGTCAGCTTTGTACCTCTTCTTTTTGTTTTTACAGTACTGTAACTTTTTTTCATGACCAGTAAACTAGAAACACCAGTGTGACAGGCTCTGCGTAAATGCATGGTAAGAAATATCCCATATTGCCCAGACCTTACAGTAAGTGCTGACAGACAGACAAAAGTGGAAGGATGAAAAAGATGGCAGCAATGAAATGACCTTGCTCACATCACCAAAAAGGTCAGCTGCAGCTTTGAGTACAGAACACCTTCCTAATCCAGGATATCGATATATCTCAGTATTTAATCATCTAATGATGTAAGTGGAAAGTCTTGGGGTTTTGCCAATATACATCAAGAGAAAAATTTGAGAATATCAGTGAAGTGGTGTTATGATGAAACAGTGAAAAGAAATTTTGTTTTAGAATTTTTATCGGGTATTTTCTCTTTAAGGGAATAAGGTGCTATCACTCCACCTCACGTACCACCAATAAGAGCTGCTTGAGAGGCTTATTCTCCAGAGGACTGTCAATGAAGGCCGGAAATAAGAATTTAACAAAGAGAATATATTGCTATTGAGGGTCATGTTTGCAACTGGCATAGTGAGTAGATCTGGATGCTCCTCAATAGAGATAACAGAGTGACTGAACAGAGTATTTCATTTTGTCTCCACTCCAGTCCTAACAGGTAAGAGAAGAGATTGAAGCTAACAGTGGCACACTGAAGAAAAGTCTTTTGGGGACTCTTTTAAAAATTGATTTTGAAAGTAAATCCCCAGGTGTGTATAAATAAGTCTGTTTCTTGCTCATCTGTTTGCTACTAGTTTCACCTCTGTGAGTTTCAGTTTGTCTGTTTTATTGTTATGTTGAACAAATAATGATAGTATTAAGGTGACAATTTGGGTTTACACATTTGTTGTAACTTTTGAGACATATCTTAATTTTCTGAATAGCTGAAGCCATCTTTTGTGAATCTCTAGCTGTAAGCATACTTTCCTATTAAAAATCTCCACCTACTCCTAATGTACTCACTTGAAATTGCATTCCAGGGGGTAATCAAGACATTAACACAATAAAACATAATCCGCTTACAACACATTCCATCAACTTCATCAGTCACTTCAGACCCTCCCACTTTATAATAATCATTTTCCATCATTCATTACATGAAATGAGAGTTGTGCTTTTTAGATGGAGTAAACACGGAAAAACTATAAAGGAACTCCAGTTATGATTGTGAAGAAACTATCCTGAGATTGGGTTTATGTCACCTGCAAGTATTGTGCAAAAGTTGAGGGTCTTTTTAAGTGCTGCAAAGCATTCTGCTGCCTTTTAATTACCTGTAGTTTTGCATGCTTTCATAACAACAATGTATTATTTTAAAAAACAAGTTCTTATGGAAATTAAATCTTGCTCTTTTCATTGACTAGGGTTTGCACGAGGCCACAGAGGAAAGGCACTGAAAACTCAGACCTTAGAAACAGTGCCAAGTCTTCCTGTTCAAAATTGGTTTCTGAATTTTAGAGGAGCAACAGATTTTGTGATCTTGAGTGAATTTCTGCATGTGACAGATCTGATTCAAGTCAATTTCTCTTTTGGGGTTTTCTGGTTTAGAAGATAAGTTACTAAGCACAAGAAAAATTCCATATAGTTGGGTGTGAAAAGTTGGGCTAGGGAGGTTTGAGTCTTGCCTGGTGGAACTCTGGTGTGCAGCTACATCTAACGCCGTGTTCCTGTGTTCAGGACAAGCATGCAGGTTCTGTTGTATGCTGCTTGAAGCTGGCAACTGAATTCTAATTTCTTGTGAACTAAAGAAAAGTTTGCTGTGTGCTCCAAGTTGGATTCAAGAATAACAATTCGAACATAACATCCCAAGAATAAAAATGGGTAGCACAATCCAAATTTGAAAGGAGGTGGGAGTCAAGAGTGGTGTATGTTTTAAAAATGATTGAACCTATTGCCCTGTAACTGTGGGTGCTGTTGGTAAACAGTCTGTCCCTGAGTAGGAAGCTCTTATTTCAGTGTGGCTAATGAGCCTTTTTTTGAAATAAGAATGCAAAGCTTCAGAAGCAGCGTAGCTGTTTGAACTCAGTGTTGCTAAAGAACTGTGCATAAGTTAAATAGGTTTAGAAAAGGAGGTATGAATCATTTTGTAAGAAAGCAAGTAAGAATGAAGAGAAGTTGTGGATATTTGTATTTTTAAACAGCCTCTTTCCCAAAACACCCAAATTACTCAGAAGTTTGTAAAAAGAGAAGTGCCATCAAATAAACTACAGACTACAAATAATATAGATTACCTGGCTCCAGAATTAAACAAACCCATGCTTCTGTTCATAGTGATCAGTGTCTACTTTTTTATTTGTTGTATTTGCAGAACAATATCATTGTACATAAGTCATACAAGGCTAAACCCTGCTCTATTTAAGGACTTGATTTAATTAAAATTAGCAGGACTACTTGAGCAAATAAACATAGACAGTGTTTTGCACTAGAAGTCTTTACAAACAATTCTGAATACCATGGGGTAGAAGCTCAGCTGGTGCAAATTATTTCCATTAGCTCCATCTTCAATAGATATATGCGGACTTATGCTTAGAGGATCTGTCTCTGCATCTGTAGTTAGCGCACTAAAATTTAAAATTACTTTTTTTTTTCCCCTAGTTTGATTATCTTTTCCCAAGAAATGTATCTGAATTTAGACAAATTTGTGGAACTTGTAGTATTCTGTGATATTTTCCTTCCATGCAAGTATAAGGAGATTAGGGACTTCGGTACCTGGGCCAAAGATATGTAAATTTATGTGTGTATATATGCATGTATATATATGTGTTGAAATTTACTATTCTCACAGCTGTAAAGAAGTCGGATATCTGATTCTAAAGGTCTAGCCAAAGATTTTAATTAAAATAATTGTATTTATAGCTGTCTTCTATGATTAATCGAATGCAGACTTAAGTGACCCTGCATAAAAACTGTGGTATTCTGGATTATTGAAGCCACAGAATATGGAATATTCTGAGTACAGAGTATCTTGTAGTATTAAACTAACTCTGTGTGTATGTGTGCTTTTTCCGACCTTACTATGCCTCAATTTGAGTTGCAGTGAGTGCTTTGAACTGCTTGGCATAAACATAATGCAGTTTATGAAGTGTGGGAACTTTTTCCATATCATACATTGAACTGTCTAGAGCATTGTCATTGTCTAGAGCTTGGCATAAGGTCTTGTCAGTACTCCAATGTGCTTGCACAGCTTCCCGTAGTTCTCTGGAGCGAAAACATCTGTACTGAAATCCTTGGTGCAGCTTAACCCTCTTCATAGCCTTTGAAAAAGTTTATCAGATATCTGACCTTAATTCTTGTTTGGGTTTTCTTCCTGGTGTTGTAATCTGTATGTTGTGGCTATTCCTTTTTCTGAAGATCCAAAGAGTTGATTGTAAAGTGCTCAGAGGTACACATAGTAACTTTTCGACTTGAACACAAGATACAAAACTGGCCTCTAAATTCAGGTGCTTTTTTGCAGGAAAGGTCAAAGCCAAGTAAAACCAGTTTAGACTTGACAGTTTTCAAGAATCATCTTCTGAAATAGATTAAATCTTTCCCTGATAGCATGTATTTTGCTGTGTCTTTTAAAGTAAAAATATTGTTCATGACAGAAGAGGAGCCCTTAATTTTGTTTAGGTTAAACACACCTAGCTCTTCTCAGTGGATTCTAGCTCTGGAAAAGGGCAGATCTGAAAAGACAGGTCCTGGGGAAGAAAAGGTACTCACCTGTAATGGCTGGAAACAGATTAGGATCTATAGTATATTATTTCTTTCCCCTCACTAAAGGGTGATTGTTTAGGGAGAAATGTTTCCAGATACTTGAGCTGTTCCAAACAGTGAAGAGGAACGTAAGGATTTCTGATGAAAACAGAAGAGTTGGTGCGTCACTGTTGCACAGTGTAAAAACAATATTAAGAGTGGTTGAGCTAACAGTTATAACTCTGTGCTGTGTCTGACTGTTTGTGAGGTTTGGAGGGCTGGCAAGAGGGAAGTTAGACAAAGGTGGCTCTTTCTTTGGGCTGCTCTGTGGTGAGATGGGGTAGGAGAGCTCTACAGCACTGTTAAAAATGTGCTCTGCAATGGCAGATGTGAAAAAAAACCCAGGCAACGGCTGACCTGGAAGACAGAATGGGTGAGCCTAGGAGCTCCCATTGGAAATCCCTCAGAAACTGTTTTGGTTTAATTTTATTTAATATCAAGCTTCTAGCTTTTAAGACTACAGATGAAATACACTTGAAATGTGAAAAGCCTTACTACTTCTGCAGACATAAAAGCAATGCTGTGTAATTAGTGGTACAGTATTTACCAGCTAAACCAGCAGGACTAGTGACAAGTGATGCTCCTCAGGGGTCAGTATTGGGACCAGCGCTATGTAACATCTCGGTCAAAGGCATGGATTTGAGTGCATCCCAAACCATTCTATGATTTCATGATAAACTGATACATTAAGGACAAAAAAAAATAAATTGCAAGTCCTCATCTACATCCTGGCACATGTCTAGAAATATTTGGTTAGAAGGAAAACTCAACAAATTTCATTAGGTTAATGTTGATGCTTCATAAATGCTTTGTTGAACTACATCATTTTTTGAGAAGTGTGTCCAAAAAGGCAAATGGTATCTGATGAGCCTCCCTGTCCATATCAGTGTCTACATTTGCTGATAAATGTTTCATGAGTGGTATTAACATCCACTCTTCTTTCATTGTCATGGCATTTGCTATGTTCCGCTAACACAACTAGCAATGACATTCTCATATTAGGTGATGTTCTAGATAGGTGTAACTGCAATGTTAAATCTGAATTTGTAGGATCACAGTATTAAGCAAACATAATATTCTACTGTTGTAATACAAAACTCAAGTGTGATGTGGCTGTTTACGGAAAGAAGAGTATGTTCTGTCCTGTTAACAGTTTTTGTCTTGGACTTGATGTTAAAACACTGCAGAGTGCTTGCTCAGGCCCAGATGTCTAAGTTGGGAGATGAAAACCACACACAGTCTGTGCACAGATTTTTGAAAAACTCAACCAGAACATGGATCTTTGTATCTCACATGGATGCAGGGAACGTTTTCTTTCAGCTAGAAAGGGCTAGGCTCGACAGCCCCTGTTACAGAAAGACATCGAATAACCTCTCTAATTGCTCTGATTACTTCCCTGACACTTACTATTGTGATCGTATGAAAAAGAGACTGAAGGCAAGTAACTACACCATACCCTGCATGGAAAATGTAATAGTAGTTTTTTTCAGGTTACAGCTGAAGATGTAATCAGAAGTAAAAATCTGAGCTGCGACAGCAAATTGCAGTCTGCAGGTAGACAAAATATCTTTTATTAATTTAACTAGTCAGTTTATTAGTATACCAAGGGTATAACCTAAAGGCAAAATATTAGTGCTTACCTTTATTAGTCTTGCCTGTAAGAATATTTTAATTCACTTATCACTAACAAAACTGAAATGTGCCTGTGGAATTAACTTGATGATGGCACCCTGCCATTGCCTCAAAACCGAGGAATGGGATGGGAAATGGTTCCTTTAAACCAACTGTAGGAGATTTTTGACAATTCAGTGTTCCTTTTTTAGCTTCAGTTAAAGTTAATATCACCCTGAAACAGACCCACTTAGTGTTGCCTTGTAGCCAGAGCACTTAGGAGGTTAATGGAGGAGAGGGTTCAAGTCATTGGTCCATCTCAAGATCTGACTTGGCACTTGGGTGGACCATTTGCTGAACTATTATTACTCTGGGAGAAAGTTCCTTTATCTAGAAATGCAGTAAAACAAATGAAGATTCTGCTGATTCATATTCTGAATGATTCTGCTGATTCAGATTCTGCTGATTCAGTATGACATAATTTGACACAATGATTTAATTGCTGTAATGCAAATACATATATCAATAGACAACCTCATCAGAATAGTGCCAATAGTGCCATTTTGGGCTTAAAGTCACCTGCACATATATACATTATTAACTTTAATTTAGTGGTCTAGCAGGAAGTAAAATATCTGAACAGTAAATAATAAATCATGATTCTAATATTTGTGCATTTTAGAAAGGAATGTTACTGCAAACCTGAAATCTACTTCTAGTGTAGAAATACCTCTTATGTCTTCTTCCCTCACTCCCCCATACTTTATACAGTGGTTTCTGTCCACACAGCATCTGAGGGAGAAAATTGTATGCCTTGAGGACAATGATCTTGTTGACCTTCCTATTAGAAGCAAACTGACCCAGGACAGACACTCAGGCACACTTAAGTGGCAAGTGCTTGTCTTGTCTTCTGAAGAGCCCCAGCACTAATACATTGTGGTGTTTCACTTGTAGCACCTTCATGTACTGTCTAGGCTGGAGAAAGAGCGAAACACTATTTTGGCTTTGGTTTTCCTTCTTTCTTCTGCTCTTAAATCTCTCCTTAATGCCAGAGCAAACATAGTCATGGGTATAAATGCCACTTTGAGGAGTAGGATATTTGCAAATAGGAAGCATAGACACATACTATATATTTGGTCTTCACCAAGAATTTGAATGTCAGATAGCAGTGAATGTGTGTAGTCCTACTGAAGCAGCCTGATATCTAGGAATTTCTGGCCCACTGGTAATCAGGGACATAGTGGATGCTGGAAGTTTCTCTGCTAATATGACACTGGGATATTTTCTGACTCCTTATTGATTATATCCCTTTATTTCACTGACCTGTTGTCGTGGTTTAAGCCATAAATCAGCCATGCAGTTTGCTCACTCAGTCCCCCCTCTTTCTTCCCCCCGCTCCTGGAGGCATGGGAAGGAGAATCGAAAGAATGCAACTCCCACAGGTTGAGATAAGAACAGCTTAGTAACTAAGGTATAACACAAACCACTACTGCTACCACAAATAATAACAATGACAAGAGAAATACAAAGGAAGAGAATACAACAGCTCACCACGTATACCCAGCCCGACCAAGCAACCAACCTCCCATCTCCTTCTGGGTCTCTGCCCTCCGTGTCTGCATCCTGGGCATGACGTGCTGTGGTATGGAATACCTCTTTTGTCAGCTTGAATCAGGTGTCCTATCTCTGCTTCCTCCCGGCTCCCCCTCCTCCCTGGCAGAGCATGAGACTCAGAAAGTCCTTGGCCAGATCAAACATCACTAAGACATAACTAAAAACATTGGTGTTATCAGCACTGTTCCCAGGCCAAAAGTCAAAAACACAGCGCTGCACCAGCTACCGAGAAGGAGAAAAATGACTGCTACTGCTGAACTCAGGACACCTGTCTCCAGAGCATTGAGTGTTTCTCAGAACCTGAAGAGTATCTTTACAATATCTAAAATTTTTCAAATAATCAGTGAAATGATCATGTATTTTTTTAATAACAAACCTTTAAACAAGCCTGAGATCCCACCCAAGAAATCATTCAGTTTCACATAATAAAAACCTGATGAAAATTCGCAGCAACTTCTTTTAGTGCTCACTTTTTTGCAACGGCTGAAAACTGGTTCTAGTGGATCAAGAAAGAGAACTCATTTCAGAGTCATAAAAACATTATTTTCTTTTGAAATTAGACCTCTTACTTCAGTGGGAAATAGCATCTGCTGCTCTCAAATAGAAAATTGTGCACAGGTCTTCTGACAGCTTAGCGCACACCAATTATTGAGATCATAGAATCAACTAGGTTAGGAAAGACCATTAACATCATTAAGTCCAACCTTTAAAATTCAGGAAACAAGCTCATCTCTTGAAATGCAAGTTCTACATGTTCTTTCTCAAGTGTACAGTGCAACAATGGGCCTGCTTGTGCTGGATCTGGAAGATCAGTCTAATGGGGAGCCCCATCTGAAGAATGTGGTGTTAATACCTTCATCAGTGAGACAGTGATGCTTAAAGAAGAATGAGGAGATTAGGTTATTGAAACCTCAAACTATTCAGTAAGAACTTGATATCTGTGGTAGGCTTGCTTGGTAGGTTGCTGTTTACAGTATTCATAACGTATATCTGAATTAAGTCACATATTTTGTCCTTTTGCCATACTGAACTTCTAGATAGGATACTCCAGCTAGTTAGAAGTCACCTGAGGTAAAACCGCTGTAGGACAGGCACGCTAACATTGCCTACGTTGAAAGTGATTGAAGAAGAACAATAGGAGGATTTCTTTGAGCACTAACATTATTTTTCCTCCTGCTGGTTATGCCAGCTTCTACAGCTAATTAAGCACAGGAAAGACAATATTCACCAGATGCCTGCAGAGCCAGTCAGCAGATGGGATACTTTCTCCCTAGCCCACATGTACATTAGGGAAATTTGTCTTGGAAAAGATGGTCAAAAGCTGCCAATTATGCATGATTTGAACATGAAGAGGTATGTTTCTGCAGCAGGGGAAATTGGTCATGGCACAAAGACTCTTCTAAATATGCATATACCTTTTCTTTAAAGTGCAACCCTTAAAATAAGAGGAAAGATTAAGAGTTTCTTTAAAGTACAATCCTTATAATAACAGCAATTTTGGAGTTCAGTTCTATGTGATCTGTCCAAATTTCCTGTCAGAAATCAAAGACAGCCAGTGCTTATCCGTAAATGAATGAAAGGCACATGAGTTTAGGACTTTCCAGTCCTGAAATGTGTGCCACTGGAATTCAGTTCTTCAAAAGTTTGTCTTTATAACTCAGAAGAACCTCACAATTGTGGAAACTTCTTCTCCCTCAGGGAGTGGAAATAATTGCCCTGTGGCTCTCTAAAATGTTCTTCTCCTTGTTCCAAAGAGATTTTTGGTGTCTTTTATACAATCTAACAATTACCAGAGTTTGCATGAGGTTCATTCTCATTCAAACTCTAGCGGTCCTTAAGGTGTAACCCTGGTCACAACTATTATTCTTTTACATCAACTTGCATCGGGCTCATGGAAGATGGAAGATCTGCTTCTGTACCTACACAAGCAGGACCAAGACTACAGTCGCATCTTACAAAAACCAGCCATGAGGTTAGATTTCCTGAAAGCATTTGTTTGCAGAGAATGAAAAAATTCTATTTATTGTGCGTAGTTGCATAGCAGAAAGATTATTTTCTTTTAACTGCTTATTTATAATCTGTTTCAGTTCATTATGAATTTATAATGATGCTGTTTTGTTTAGGAAAGAATTAGAAATTTCCTGATTAGCTTTTGATAAAGAAATTTGATTCCACCCTAGTTACCCGATTGAGTTAAAGGTTCATTGGTGTGCAGTTTAAGCTGTGATTATTATGGTGTCAATGGCGATGAATCTTCCTGGATAAGTATTGTATTACATAATACAAAGACAGGTGAATAGTAGATGAGTACATTCACTCCCCTTTCTCTGGAGCCATGGAAGGGGATTCCAGGCTGTTTATCAGAAAGGCCTTTGGCAAGGCATGTTTTTAGAAACTGGGGGATGTATGGTCACTTCACAGTATTGAAATGCAAGTATTTCAAGATTTCATACAGAAAGTTATTTCATATTTTGTTGCTGCATTTAATCCTTTTAGAATCTATCGTAATCAGGCAAATTATTTCAGTTTTTTCAGACCCAGGACTGGTAAGTGCAGTTCCAGAAGTCTTTGGCTCTGATTTTTATATAGAAAGTTCAATTCAGAAGTGGCACAATCAGATGTGAAAGCACCACTGCATGTTCAGGTAACAAAAAATGTCTTGGTGCTTGTTAGATGCAGTGTGCACAGGTTGGGGAGGAATGGTCCAGAGACTTCTTTTAATTTTATTTTTAATCAAGGCTTAAAAATGGATTAAATTATGTGAGAACAATTTTTTACTGGAGAAGAGCAGAGGTAAATGTGTTAGTAACTAGAACAGAGGACTGGGATTCAGGACGCCTCTCTGCTTGCTGTATGTTCCTCTTCCTCTGCCTTGAACAAATCATGTCTGTCTGTAAATAAGACTTCTCAAAAGCACCTAGGCAAGTTAAACTCCAGCTTGGATTTTGCTTTGTCTTCACTCTTCCCTTTATGTGGAGTGTTACATTTTATATACTGAGGATGTTAATACTTCTCTACCTCAGAACATAATGCAGATGTTTCCAGTGTTGTGTTTCTGACATTAATTAGTGCACAGAGGGCTTTGAGGTCTTTGAACAAGAATGACAATATTGGTATAAAACAGTTGACCAAGATCTTAAGAAGTACCTACGGGTTCAATATTCAGTTACCTCTCTTTAATTTCACTACACTTCTTAAAATGAGGTATTCCATTTGATACAAATATCTGTTGCATCTTTCAGGGAAATTGTCATTGCTTTTTAGTATTTTAAGTATTTAAACCATGAAGATTTATGTGACATAGTATATGCAATATTATTTATACACTGCTTACATTACAATAGTATTCAAGGCGTGTTTGTGGGCTTATAGTTAGGTTCAACCTACTTTGGTTATCCAGGATGTTAGGGAGAAAAAAGTTTGAGATTGCACAAGGACTCAAGTTTGATGCGTTGGGCACTCAAGTTTGGCATCTTCAGCTTGATTTGCTGATAATTAAAAGAATTAGACTGTCATAGAGAATGAGTAATTCCTCTTTTTTAACCTAACAAGCAATCCACAGTGCATGGCAGTGACTTCAGATGATTAGGGATTCGTCTGCGGTAGCAGACAGCTCAGTTTATAACTACCTGCTTATGCCTCTTGCTTTTTAAGCAGCCCTCCCATAGACTTGACTTTCTATAAGCTCTTAACAAACATCGCACCATCTACTGCTACTCTTCTCTTATTCAGGACTTCTTTATTATTAGTATACCCATGGTGTGTTTACGACAGCAGTGTCATCTGAACAACCCAAGTCTGGACTCAGGGTAAAAGGCACTCTGAAGCAATTGGATACAGCTGCTCCATAAATGAAACACTTTTTTGTTATGGGGAGCTCTGTGGGGAGCAACAAGAAATTGGACACACAATTCTCATTCTCTCCTTTCTTCCACACACTTGTGTGAGGTTGAGGGTCTCGCTGAGTTTCTTTTGGCAATCAGGAGAGCCTATAAACATGGTATTACTTATAGGTCCTGTCTGGGAGGAATGCAGACCTCTTTTGTCCAGAAAGCCAAAAAAGTGTTAGAAAGTAGACTCTGGAAAATTCCAGAAGTCTCCATTCCTAATGAATCCAGATATGCAGGCAGTGTCTCCTGCTATTTTGTACTCTGTTTCCGTTCCTTGTCAGGACTGGAACTCAGAAGCAAGCAATAATTAAAAATTTGCAGATCAAAAGAGATTTCTGTTATTAGTCATTAAAAAAAAATGTTCAGTTTAGTTCTGGGAAAATGTGAGCATTGGTTTTCACTTACTCCTCTTCTCAATCTCCCAGTTAGCTGAGCAAAGAACTGTTGTGTGCAAGCAGGGTGAATAATATAGTACTATGTGTTCTTGTAGGATTGCCACAGCAGCCAACCATTATCAGGCAATTATTCTGGACTATTTGCTTTGACATAAGTTCAGTGCAATAAACTAGTACAAGGTTAAAGACATCAAAGGTGTAAAGGATTTGTCAAACCCTATGAGGAATATGTATAATTCTGTACCCTTGAGGTTGCAACAAGCCTGCCAGTTCCACAGCAGGGAGTCAGTGGGAGTCTGCCCTGTAATAAATGTTATATTCTTACTGTACTTTTGTCTGTTTCTTCTATTTCGACTGGGTTTGACCATGCAGTGAAGGCTAACTTTAAATGATATTCTATATATTGGCTTGGACACCAAATTCTGACTCCATTATATTCTGGGTTTTCAGAAGCAGTGTCTGTTCAGCATTAGGATGAGATGCCAAATCCTTCCAGTTTTAATTGAGCAGAAACTTCCCAGTGTTTCGTTATAGTTAATGGTATGGAGCAATCTTCTCCAGATCCTTGGCCTGCAGCAGACCTGGGGGAAGCTGCTAACTCACATGACTGAGCTCCTTCCCACTGCCGCCTGCACTTGAATTGCAGCTCTGTGTCAAGCCGAAGTCCTGTCAAGTTGAAAAGTCAATGTCATCACTTTCTTCACAGAATTCAGATGTTCAGAGTATTCAGCAGAAGAGTGAGACAAAATTGAGGCAACTGGAGGTGGTTGAAATTGCCTCACAAAACAAAGGGACATAGAAGTTGTTTGGAGATGGGGGAGTGTCAGTGGTATGTATTTCTTAAATAGGATTAAAAAGAAGTTAGATAACTAGCTACAGAGGGAGATTCTGAAATCAGGTAGGTATTGAAGTGAAGCAGATACAGAGCCCCTGTAGGCATTTCCAGTGATCTAACTTTCAAATAGCTGGAATTAAATAAGAAACACAGTGATGATCCATTATTGCTGGGAAAATTTCACTGCATCTTCTTTCTGTGTCACATGAAGGTTGGAAGGGGTTTTGAGGGTGGAAGTGCAGGATTCCCCACCCTTAATGTCAGTGTCTCCTAGCTGTATTTGCATCTGTATGCCTTTGCTCTTGTAGCATTCGTTTGAGGAAGATAAGTGATTTTTCTGTTACAGGCTACCTTTTTTTAAATAAAACTATTAATATGCCCTAGATGGCAACTTACAGTTTCACATGGCTGACATCCAGACATGCTTAGAAGACTTACACAGTCCTCAAAGCTAAAGATGCTCCTGATGTAGACATAAAGTCTGCATTTTTCCATTTTGCATAAGACAGCCCATTTAAATGAGGACAGATATTCCTTAATGCAGTGGTACTATAGATGCTGGCAGCTGAAACAAGGAAGCTGCTGGAGGAAAAAGGTTGAGATCTATTTTGGTGCCATTGTGTAATCCCTTCAGGTGGGTGAAGACTGGGATGAGGCAATTGCAGTGATGGTGCCAGGCCGTGACCACACTCGGTGACAGGAGCCTGAGTCTCTGGAGCATCAGTCAAGGTCCTTTGCCAGTTGCTTCCTTTTGGGAAATGGAAACAAACATAGCAAAGCAAATAACCTTCTATGTTGTTGAACTGTCAATAACAGCAACAAGCTGCCCAAGCAAGCTGAGAAGTAGATGTTCCCAAAACATGGGATTTTTTTTTCCTTCTTAGAAATTTTTTTTGACAATCTTAATAGAGCAATATTTTCCTCCACCTGATGTTTCTTGAGATGGCAGCCACACTTAAAGCTGTTTCACATAATGCTTTGAGGGGGAAAAGTAAATCAATGTAACCCTTTGCAGCTTGATGTAGAAATCAGTTTGTGATTTATTTGCAATATAAGCCATTGCTAAAGGGTATTCCTTCATTTGGCCACCTGCTTCTATTCAGAGCTATGAAATCTGGAAGTAGAGTTCAGTCATCTTTGTTAATACTTTGTGAACCATGTTGGAAGATGTTCTCATGCTCAGAACATAACAAAGCTGTGTCCTCCCTATTCCAGCTGTTGCTGGAAATGCCACCGTTAGACCTGCATATGTTGTATGTATTACAACTATGTCAAATACAACTATGTCAAAATACTTCTGGTTAGTAAAAACTTCTGTTTCATTTATTAATGCCATCTAGATTGTTGTGACAGTATGGAAAGACAAAGGAGAAGCACAAGCCTGGTAGGCTGTAAACTCTGCTGGGGTGATGATGAGTAGCTAAAGGCAGTAAACTCTTTATGTTATTCAGCTGAAACCAAACCTTGGGACTATAGTCTCAGGCACTCTGTGATACATTTTCATGTATAACAGCCTTTAAGTTTTCCGTTGAAGGTTAGGGATCATACCAATTTTTCTTACAGCTAAGAGGAAATTTTGACCTTTATAAGAAGAATTGCCTCAAATGCTGTGTGCATCAATGAGTAGTTGCATGTGTGTATGCAGAAGACTCTTGCAATTGCATTGTAAATCCAAATGCCTCACAGGTGTATTCTGTACATTTTCAAAACTGGAGAAGAAGAAAATACAGCCCAGAGGACTCTGTCCCCTTCTTCAGAGCAGGAGAGTCTGTGTGCAATGTTCACACTCATGAATAACCTGGGCAGTAGTGTCCATTGCTAAGTCCACCCCTCGATCATGAGTCCATCTGTATGTTGCATCTCTGCCCTGATGGCCTGAA